>VXBA01001901.1:332949-354982 GCA_013399895.1 Serilophus lunatus | reverse complement strand
GGCGCCGGGAGGGTGGCACGGCCGCGCCGGGTGACAGCGCGGGGGCAGGTGCCAGCGCCGCGCCGGGTGATGTGCCACCGGCACGGCTGTGCCACCGGCACGCCGGGTGATGTAGCCACACTGGTGACACCCGCTGACGCTGCCACGCTGGGTGACACCGTCGCACTGGGTGAGAGCGGCATGCAGGTGACACCGACACACTGGTGACACTGCCGAGGTGGCACCAGGGAGGAGAGGGCGAAGGGAGCACCCACGGCTCCGGCTCTGGAGTCGCAGCAGGCACCCCACCTCACCCCAGTGCTCCTGCTCCTCGTGCTGCTCCCAAAGGCGACGCTGGCCGTGCCGAGGACATCCCTGCCACGCGTCCCCATCACCACGGGCCCGGGACCTGGAGGTCCCGGCTGGGCTGAGCGGGACCCACCACCTCCTCCGTGCCGGGGCCACCACGGAGCCACTGAGATGCAACTTTGTGCTGCATCGAAGCCTCTGCCTTCCTTATGTAACACAGCTGCTGCTGGCACGGTGCTCGCCTCCACGTCCTGCACAACTTCGGTGCAACGTGGAATTGATCTCTACTCCCTGGAATGGCTCTGCTGGTACGATGAGCTAAGGAGCCTTTTCTGGGATCTCAGGCCAGGGCTGCTGGATGCAGCCACCCATGTTAGTGCAGGGCTGTGGCTGGAAGGTGACAGCACCCACTGGGTGCCCCCAGGCAGGCTCTGGCCGCGCGGTGTCCGCCGGGAGCGGTGCCAGTGTTTGGGGCCCTGCAGGTGGGACTGGGCAGTTTGTGGTGGGGTGTCCCTGCCAGCACAGGAGGCGGCTCCTGAGGTGGATCCCATGAAGTCTCTGCCCAGAGCAGACCAGGACTCTGCAGCCCAAGGCTCCCCTGCTGCCAGGCTTTGGGGCTGGGCAGGCAGCACGTGGGCACGGGGCCTTTGATCTCCTGCTGCTCTGATGGCTTCCCTCTGGTTATCCCCCTAGGAGGTGTTGGCAGCAGCAGTGGGGCTGTGTTTGTGCCGTGCTGCCCTCACAGGGGGTGACTCTGGCCTGGGAACCCTGAGCCTGTCAGACCCCCCCAGCTCTGCCCCCCGTGTGAGTCAGTCAGTCTGACTGAGCCTGGCTGCTGTGCTGGGGCAGCTCCTTGTTTACCTGGCAGGGTGAGAGCCACCCTGAATACAGATCACACCAGGGCTCTGCTGACTTCCCTGGCACACTCCAACCCCACAGGGAGCATGGGGGAATTGTGCCAGCCTCGAGGGACACCCCTGGGACCGACTCCATGATTGCACCCTGGGACCCGAGGCTTGGGGAAGAGAAACCAGCATGTCTGGAGGGATGCCAGCCTTGGGGTTGGAGGAAAGTTATCTTAAGATTCCCAGGAGGCTGTGACGTGCCACGTGGATTGCAGATCCCAGGATGGGGCATGCAGGCAATGTGTTACAAGGAAGTAGGGTGGAGGGAGGTTGGCTGTGTGAATGTCCCTCCCTGGGGTGTAACTGCCTGAAACCCCTGGCCCTGGCCCTGCACAAGGTCCCAGCTGCAGGCTCAGGTCCCTCCTGCAGCCCATCCCCATCCCCACTGATGGAGAAATGCACATTGAGGGAATGCAGGACCTTGGCAGGAAGGGCTGGGAAGGGTTTGGATGACTTTCCTGGCTCATAAACCCATCCTGCTCCTTAGAATCAGTGCTCTCATAGATGAGCTGGTGAAATCAAACAAGCCAACCTCGACCTGCCCCTGTCGCCAGCATCCTGACGTGCCACTGTGGCCATGTGCCCTTGCCAGTCTGGCTGAGTGCTGTGCTCTCACAGAGCTCATTCTCTGGAGGGAGAGTCACTTCAGAGGAGTTAGATGGAAGGGATAAGCTGATGTGCTGCCAGATAGGGCTGTGAAGTGTCTGTTCCCGGTGTCTATTCCCTTATCAGGCAGATTTCAGACATGATAAGGCACCAACTTAAGAGAGAAACAGGGGGAAGAGCAGGAGGGAAGGTGGTCGCCAAGTCAGCGGGAGCTGGGATCTGGATCTCCTCACTACCTTCCATTTGGATATTTATGAATTTGGGAAGGGTGTGAGGTGTTCTTGGCATGGGATGACATTGGGCTCCTGGGCAAAGAGGGCTCCTCATCCTCATCCATCCCCTCCCGGAGCAGCTGGTGCCCCGCACAGCTCCAGCACACGCCTGTGGCTGTGCCCCATGCAGGGACTCCAAGGGGCAGCTCCCTCCCTGACGCCTCTGTGTTTCTCTCCCCAGAGCCTCCCTGCAGCGCTGCCTTTCAGGATGATCAGCCCAGGAGCAGCGGCGGGGACCCTCCAGGCACGTTGCTGCTGACCCAGCAGCAGGACCCTCGGGCAGCCCGGCCGCCCCCCTGCCCGGGTGCTGCCGGCTGCTGCCACCGATGCAAAGCTCCCAGGAGCGCAGGGGAGAGCCACTGCCCCGCTTCCCCATGGCAGCCCCTTCCCGCCGCGCCCCGGCCCAGCTGCATGGTGTGGGTGCCCCTGAGGCCCACGAGGACTGACCGCCGGGCCCTGCTGTGTGCACCCACCCCCCGCAGCACCACCATGGCTCTGGAATGGCTGATGGGCTGGACTTGGTCCCTGGACGGACTCCGGGATTTCATCGCCACTGGCATCCAGTCTTTCCGGGACTGTGATGCCACGGCCCTGGCGGCTGTCGCCTGCCTTCTGGTCCTCTTCGTGTGGTACTGCTACCACGTGGGGCGGGAGCAGCCCCGAGCCTACGCCACCGTCAACGCCCTGATGCAGAGCGCGGAGGCCAACGGGGTGCAGAACGGGTACGTGTACTGCCACTCGCCCGAGTGCGTGCGCTGCACCCACCACGACGGGCTCAACCAGAAACTCTACCACAACCTGCAGGAGTATGCCAAGCGCTACTCCTGGTCCGGCATGGGCAGGATCCACAAGGGCATCCGCGAGCAGGGCCGCTACCTCAACAGCCGGCCCTCCATCCAGAAGCCAGAAGTTTTCTTCCTGCCCGACTTGCCAACCATGCCCTATTTCTCCCGGGACGCTCAAAAGCACGACGTGGAGTTGCTGGAGCGCAACTTCCAGACCATTCTGTGCGAGTTTGAGACCCTCTACAAGGCGTTCTCAAACTGCAGCCTCCCGCAAGGATGGAAAATGAACAGCACGCCCAGCGGGGAGTGGTTCACCTTCTACCTGGTGAACCAGGGCATGTGTGTGCCCAGGAACTGCCGGAGATGCCCACGGACGTACCGCTTGCTGGGGAGCCTCCGCACCTGCATTGGCAACAATGTCTTTGGGAACGCGTGCATCTCCGTGCTGAGCCCGGGCACCGTCATCGCCGAGCACTACGGGCCCACCAACATCCGCATCCGCTGCCACCTCGGTGAGTGCCCGGTGCCGCGGGTCGTGTTGTCTGGGGGCGGTGCCACGGGCTGCAGCTGTGCCTCGGGGCAGGAGCCCCAAAGCAGCCCCTGGCACACCGAGCTCTTGGGGTTCTGTCACCAAGTGCAGTCCCTGGGAAGCTCAGGCACCTGCTCTGCTTTGGTGCGAGGGAGATTTTGGGGTTTTGGTGGCAGCAGGCTCCCCAGGAGAGAGTGGTGCTCAGTCCCTGGGTGTCTGACATTCCCCAGGTCCCCAGCTCAGCAGCAGGAGCGTTTCACCTCCTGCTCACACCGACCCAGAGCTGTGGGCTCTTGCTGGTGCAAGGTAAAGGGATGGTTTTGCACAGGGGTCCCGGAGTGCCCCCTGCCCTGCAGGCAGGCCCCCCTCCTGCCCTGGGATGTGGCTCAGCCTGGGGTGCTGCTCCAGGGACTGTGTTGTGCCAATGGCAGCTCCCCCCTTCTGGGATCTCGGGTGCTCTGTGTGGGACACGGGTGGATGGCAGCAGAGACACTGCTTTGGGGTTTGCAAAGGAGCAGATGAGGGCTGGGAAGTCCCGGGGGTCTCCTCTGGTGGGTCAGGCACTGGGTTGGTGGCACAGCGCTCCCTGCTCCGTGGGCACGGGACGGGGAGAGCCCACGTGGCACAGATGGCCGGGCTGGCAAACACTGATGGTGCCGGGGGAGGCACCACACGGGCCCGGCTGGCAAACACCGAGCACGCCTGTTCAGCCAACAGCTCGGGTAAACAGACCCAGGCAGTGCTGGCCATTTGTTTGGAACGGGAATCGTTTTCAGAGCTGATCCCAGGAGCTGCTGGGCAGCTGGGACCTGCCCTTGCTGGTGCCAGGAGGAAGCCCATCACTGACCCCAATCTCTGGGGGATGCGCCTCCCTTGCAAGGGGCTGGGAGCAGTTCCTGGGAGGGGGCTGGTGAGGTCCAGACTGGCTCGGGTGGGCACAGCTGGAGCACACGTGCCCTGGACAGACAGGCAGTGCAGGTCATTCCCTTGTCCTTCTGCCAGGACACTGCACCATGGCAGTGACACCTCACCTTGGTGCTGAGGATGATGCTCTGGCTGTGCCCAGGGCAGGGATGTATTTGAGAGAGCCTGCCCTTCCAGGCAGCTTGCTCTGCAAAGCCACCAGCGGGGCCCAGTTGCTCTCGAGGATTTAGTCCAGTGCCCAGGCACGGGCACCAGCTCTGCCCCTCCCTGGGCCAGGGCAGCACCCCTGGGGTGCAGGTGTGATGGAAGGGCTTCAGGCTGCTGCTCCCTCCTCCCCACATCCCCCAGCAGCTCCACTCCCCCTTTGCAGCCTCTCCAGCTGAGGCTGTTGTGCAGGGAAATGGCTTTGAAACAGCAGCCTTGTGTTCCCAGGCTGTTGGGCAGCTGGGAGTCCCTGCTGTGTTCAGTTTTGGCATCACTCTCGGATCCGTTCTGCTCGTTTGCTGCATCGTTACCGTTCGGGAGCCACGTGAGCCCTGACCCCTTTCTCCGACACAGCTGCATCCTCAGGGCAGGTTGGCTCTGCAGCAGCTCCAGCGTCCCCAGCACCGCAGGGGGGGACAGTCCCGATGCAGGAGGTGATGGGATCAACCCTTGGCAAACAGGTCTGGCTTGTGCTGGTATTTTAGGAAAAGACCTATTTTATTTCTATGATTGTCCTTCTTTATGCGGCCCTCACAGAGTCCCTTCCCTGCGATGGTTTTGCAGCCCCCCCCTCCCGGATTTCTGTCCTTTCAGTCTGGTCGATCATCCTGTGGCAGCACCTGGGTGGGGACAAAGGGACAGGGCAGGTGCTGAGTGATGCAAGTCCGGGGGGAGCTTGTGGCAGAGCCAGAACTGAGCCCATTTCCCAGTTCCATCGCAGCAGCTCCTGCTCGCCCAGCCTTGCCCTGGGCAGGGTCACCACAGCAGAGCTGGAGGAAGCACAAGGCACGATCTGCCTTTGGTCCTGAAGCTGAAAAAGCTCCCAGAAGCACGGTGCCCTGCACACACCACGGGGCCGTGGGCTCTGGGGGCCGGGAAGCTGTTCCAGGTACAAAAGCAAATGCCCGTGGTGCTGAGCTCCCTGGGGATCCGGAGAGGGACAGGGGGGAGCGGGCAGCGACTGAGCTGCACGAGGTTCGGGGAGCAGCCCCTCTGCAGCGGTGTAGTGCTCCCTGCAGCCCTTCACAAGGGAACAGGGCACGGCCTGACCCTCCCTGTCCTCTCTATTTGTGCCTGAAGGTCTCAAGACCCCCAGCAACTGTGAGCTGGTGGTGGGGGGTGAGCCCCAGTGCTGGGCTGAGGGCCGGTGCCTGCTCTTCGACGACTCCTTCCTGCACACGGCATTCCATGAAGGTGAGCGCGGGTGCGGCGGGTGCAGCCTCGCAGTGTCCCCCCTGGGGCCGGGGAGGAGCGGGTGGGCACGGGCACCTGTGCCCAGTCCCTTCTCCTGCCACAGCAGGGTCAGAGCCCCAGCTGCTGCCCTCGGATCGCAGCCCTGGCACAGGGAGCTCACCCACGAAATCGCCCCCTCTGCTCGGGGTGGTGGCACATCTGGGCGCCCCTTTCCCAGTGCAGCTCCCCTTCAGCCTGCCCAGCGCTCCCTCCCTGAACTGCTTGTGCTGTTGCTGCGGCACTGCCAGCCCAGCACGGGGCTCGTTACCCTCCTCCTGCCTGCAGACCCTGTCCCTTCCCGGTGATGTCCCCCTTGCCCCCATGGGAGGCTTCCCGCAGCCCCGAGCCTCGGGGCAGGAGCCGCTCGGGGCCGGGGGAGCAGCCCCCGCCTGCCGGGATCCTTCCTCCCTCCAGCGCTGCCGGAGGATGTTCCACTCCAGCTCCCCTGGATTAACTGGCATTAGTCGCCGGTGGCGTAAAAGCTTCAAGCAGAGCTGTTGTAGAGAGGGGAGGGAGGGTGGGAGAACAAAAGGCAGCTGCGTGCCCGTAACCCGGCTGTGGGCTCGGGAGGCGCAGCTCGGCTCAGGGCTGCGGGGCAGGGAAGGCTGGAATGGCGCAGATGCCAGAGGCGGCTGCGAGGACAGAGAATGCAGGTCCTGCCTCGGCTCTGCCACGGGAATCCTCTGGATGCCCGCAGCCCCCCTGGAGCCCCTGCCCTGTGCCGGCTCCTGCAGGCACTGCGCTCCCAGTGAGCAGGGGTGGCACTGGGCGGGTGCGTCCCCACCCTCACCCTGCGCTTCCATGCCCCCCCAGGTGCCCCGGAGGATGGTCCCCGCGTGGTGTTCATGGTGGACCTGTGGCACCCCAATGTCGCCGCTGCCGAGCGCCAAGCCCTCGACTTCATCTTCGCTCCGGGCCGGTGACGGCACTGCCCGGCCCGGGGGGGCTCCCGAGCATCCCTCGGCCTCGGGGGCGCCCTCCCGGGGGTCTTGTACATGGAAACTGTGACGTGGATCAGCGCCCATCTCTTGCCTCCATCGTTGGCTTCAGGGATTCTTTTCTTGCCCCCCCGCCCCCCGTGGCTCGCTGCCCCCCCCCGTCCCTGCGTGTTCTGTTGCTACCGTGTTTTGCAGTGTTCAGAAGTAGAGAAACAAACCCGAGGGCGTTCGTTTGGATGTAATAATGTACAATTCGTCGTGGCCATCAAAGGAACCACAGACAGACACAGACAGACACACACACACACAGACACACACTCACACACACACAGACACACACTCACACACACACAGACACACACTCACACACACACAGACACACACTCACACACACACAGACACACACTCACACACACACAGACACACACTCACACACACACAGACACACACTCACACACACACAGACACACACTCACACACACACAGACACACACTCACACACACACAGACACACACTCACACACACACAGACACACACTCACACACACTCACACACCCCCCTCCCCCATAGCGGCCCCTCACGGTCTCAGCCCGCCCTGCCTGGCTGCAGTCCCGGACAGATGGACAGATGGACACTGGGGGCTGCAGTGGGCACAGTGTCCCCCTGGGCAGGGGCTGCTCCAGCTGGGGCTGCTGGGGGTGAACTGGGCAGCGTTCTGCCCACAAAGAGGCCCCTCGCCACAAGCCCAGAGGCTCCTGCTTCCTCCTCTGTGTGCCAGCCACGGGTCCCCTTCTGTCAGGCGGGCAGGGAGCAGAGCCCCCTGCCTGGAGCTGCGGGTGCCCCCAGCCCAGCGAGGCAGCAAGCCCAGCACTCACCCTGCCGGGGGACAGCACACCCAGCCCTGCCCCTCAGCCTGACCAATCTGAGCTTTACCAAGCGCCCAAATCCCCTCCTGGCTCTTATCTACAGCCTTCAGTTCTCACAGCCCCCGCTGGGAAGCCCTGCAGGGGCAGGGATTCTGACTGGAAATGCAGAGGGGGGGGGTATCTGTTCACCATTCCTCCGTCTGCTGCTCCATCTTCTCCTTCCCTTGAGCCAGGGCAGGCAGCTCACACTGACCTGACACCAAAGGAAAGGTTCCCAAGGCACAGGGGTTAACACTGCAGCCCCCCAGCCCGGGGTCCTGCCCACCCAGTGACCACCCCGCTGCTCCTGAAGGCAGCCAGGGGCCAGGGGCTGGTTTGTGACATCCCCCATGTGAGGCACAGTGTGCTGTGGCTGCTCACTGCTGTCCTGGCTGGGGACCTGGGAGGGAACACAGCCCCAGCCCCTACAACTTCTTTACAGACTTTCAGTGACTTGGCTGCAAGATAAGGCAGAGGTTTCAAACACATCTGAGATATTTTTTACACCCGTGTCTTTACAGACTATCTGAAGTGCATGATTTCTACACACATGGGCTGCCTGGCCACGGGCCCTGGGAAGCAGGTTGGCTCTGTCCAACAGACAGGAACATTCATAAGTGGATAAGCAAAGATTATCAATAAACAGTTGTGCTGAAAACAGAAGGGGCTCTGCCTGCTGCTCCAATGAATCCGGGGTCGAGTGAACAGAGATGGAGCAGCTCAGCTGGCTGCTGGTGGGCAGGATGGGCTGGGAGAGCACAAGCTGCAGGGTGGGAGGGGGCATGGACCTGGCTTGCCAGTGGTACCGTGGGTGAGGGCACCTCATGGAATCTCTGTCCTGACCAGTCACAGCCTCCCTGGCCTGGGTTTGGCCAGGTTGGATGGGACTGTGAGCAACCTGGTCTAGTGGGTGAATCCCTGCCCATGGCAGGGACTTGGAACTGGATATTTGGGGTCCTTTCCAACCCAAACCATTCTGTGATGCCTTGGTGTCCCCAGGCTGCCAGGGAACACAGGGAGCACCTGCCTGCCTCTGCCATAGCTGTGGTGTGGGCACAGCCACGGTTACAGCAGCACTGCCTGGCCCAGGGCAGCAGCCACTGTCCCTGTGTTTCCTGATGGAGACACAACCACTTCCCAAAAGGCAGGAGCCAGGGATCCCTGGAGCTGCCCCACAGCCCAGCCCCGTGGCTCACTGTCCCCCTGAGGCTTCCTCACCTTCTGGGGATGGCAGAGGGAACCTGGATCTCCTGGGTGCACAGAGGGGATGGGCAGAGGGGCTGCTTGGCTCAGCCTGGCAGAGGAGCCAGGGCACTGGAGGCTGGGGCACACCGTCCCCTCCCACCCACAAGGTGCCTCCCCGTGCTGTGCTCCAGGGCCAGAGCAGCTTGTCCATCCCTCGGGGGAAGGGCACAGCCACTCCTTACCTTGGGCCATCTTCCACGTGGACCTCACCGAGGCAGGAGGTCACCAGGGTGGCTCCAGCTCCAGCTTCCCATGAGCTTTCAGTCCTGTGCTGCCAGCAGGCTCCTGGCAGTTCTGTGCAGCTTCCCTGCCACTGTGGCCAGGACAGGAGCAGTGCCACGCAGCTCTGCTCCTGTTGAGACACTCCCTCAGCGACCAGGGCTGGCAGCTGGGTGGCAACTCATGCCCACTCACCCCTGAGCAAGCCTCTGGTGTCCTCTGAAATTCCCAGCAAGGTCTACAGGGCAGCCCTGCGATGGCAGAGCGACTTTGGGAACTGCCTGTGCCACGGTGGTACCACAAGCTGTGGCTGTGGTGACCTTCCTGTGTCCAGCTGATGTGACACGAGCCTGCTCCCCCTCTCACCATGCTCATGCCTCTGCTCCCCACCTGCCAGGAACACCAGCACCGCATCTACCTTCAGGAACCTTCCAAGCAGCTGCTCTGCAGGAATGACTGAACCAACAGGCACTGCCTGTTCAACCCCAGCAGAGCAGGAACTCCCTTCAGCCCAGAGCTAACCAGGTGAATGGCTGCCCCAACCCAAATACTCACAGCAGGACCCACAAACCCAACCACCAAAGTGATTCTGGGCACTGACACAGTGCTGGGATGAGCCCTGGAAACTTTTATTTTCAGTCACACTGGTGTGTGTGTTCGTACCAGCAGCAGGTTTCCAAGCCCAGCCAGACCAGGTATCCATCCCTTAGGACTAAACAGTTGTCACCACTGACCCCCCAACCACCACCAAGAGGGGACAGACACTGTCAGAGTAGGAAGGGAGCAGCTGCCAAGGGGCTACAAAACATCTTTGGTCCCATCAGCTCAAGGGGCAGCTTCAGGCTCAACAGAACATGGGCAAAAGGAGCAGCAAGAGCAGCAAAATGAGGCCCTGCAGCAGGAGGGAGGGAGGGAGCAAAGGCCAGGGGACACTGAGCACCACCACAGGGCCCAAGTGTGGGGATGGGCACAGGGAGGGCACCACTGGGCTGCACCACCACTGACCAGGCAAGTGTGGAGAGACAAGGACCACCCAGAGTCACCTGCAGCACAAACCCCTCCTGACAGGGCCCAAAGGGGGGTTGTGAGTAAGGCAGCACTTGTTCTGCTGCAGCCTGAGAACAGGCAGGCTCTGCTAATCGAGGCAAGGCACCACATCAGGGCAGGGATCATTCCTATGGATTAAGAGATATAAATAAAGCCCAAGTCTGACCAGGGCAAGGCACAGTGTCTGACTGACATCTCTCAGAGCCAGCACTGCCTGGGGTTTGTGTAGCTCAGAGCAAGACAAGGTTTTACTTCAGGTCAAGGCACAGGAGGACTCTGCAGAGCCCCAAGAACAGTCCCAGAGTCCATGTAAAGCAAGTGCTGCGTTCTGAGTTCAGTCTTTGGTAAGTGCTGACATCAGGAACAGCTGCACTGGCCCAAACTGTGCTGCAGCACGGGGCAGCCAGTGCCCTTCCCTCGGGGCCAGGCAGGCTGGAGACCCTGCAGAGGCAGGACAGATGTGCTGCCTGAGCACATCTGCTCACAGCAGGTTCACCCCGTGCTTCAGCAGCTTCTGCTTGGCCTTGCTGGGGAGGCTGAAGGCGCTGTCCTGCGGGTTGGGAACGCCCGAGTTGCGGAGTGGGGCCCCCAGCTGCTGGAAATAGGTCTCCTGGACAGGGTTCCTGCAGGCATACACGGCTGTGGAGGCGTTCCTGGCAGGGCAGGAGGAAGGCACAGGTCAGGACTTACAGATCTGGGCAAGATTCACAGCTGGGCACTGGGGGGGGGGTCACAGCGCTGGGCTCCCAGCCCTTGAGAGGGACTTTTGGGGTGTCTCAGCAAGGGAACACAGAGCTGACCAAACCCCAGAGCCCTGCAGTTCCTCCCCAGGAGGCCACAGGGAGCCAGACCCCCCCTTCTCAAGGGTCCTGGCATCCCAGAAGAGAGAATGGGTATCACAGAATCACAGGTTGGAAAAGCCCTGCAGGACAACCGAGTCCAGGCTGTGACCAGTCCCCTCCTCGCCAACTGGGCCAACTGGGGGTGGCACCCAGTGCTCTGCTCTGGTTGTCAAGGTGGGGATCGGGCACAGACTGGACTTGGTGACCTTAGAGGGCTCTTCCAGCTTAAGTGCTCCTGGGGTTGTGTGTGTGGCCTTGCCTGGAGGATTGCCCTTGCTGGCAGCCCAGCCCAGGGCACCACGAGCTGGGATGGAGCACTCCTGGTGCCCAGCATTCCTCCTGTCCCACAGCAGCCCATTTCAGTGCTGCTGGCCACAACCAGCACAGCCCCTCACAGCAGGAACCACGGATTCAGTCACAGGTGTGAGGAACTCAGACAACAGCCAGACACAGTCACCACGAAAGCTGTGATTATTAACATTAATTAAGATTAATTAAGATTAAGAACCCCCATGGAGTACTCCCCTGCAGGAAGTCTGGCAGGGAGCAAAGCCAAGGACCATGGATCCCTCCTTGATGGAGGAAAGCAGAGACTGCTATGTTTGCTGACACCCTCCTGTGACAAGTCTCCATAAAAGAAAGCAGCTTTAGTCATCCTGTTACTCAGGCTGATTCACACATGGAGCTGCTTTTTTCGGGGTGACATGGAATCCACCAGCTTAGCAGTCAGTTTAGGGCTGGATTTAAAGAGCCACTCAAGCTCATGCTAAACAAGGAGTTCTCCAGCACCCAAGTGTGTGATTCACATTCCCTTGGCAAGCTGTGCCACAGAGTGGAACTGTAATTCCCAGAAGCATCTTTATTCCCTCTTGGTTTGGACAAACGAGCAGGACCAGGCAGGTGAAATCTGTGCACTCACAGAACAACCCCCCCAAGCTGAGGAACAGGGGGTTCACTTCACCCAGAGCCTGGGGAAGGGATCTGGATACCAGGGAGGGCTCTGGCTGTGGGGCAGGGCTGTGATAAGACCATCCTGCCTGGCACATGCCAGTCGAGTTTGCCACACACATCCCAGTGTGTTTGCAGCCCAACAAGCCGTGCAAGAAAACCAAACGTGGGTTGGCAGTTCTGGGTGGCTCTGGCTCCCCGCCGAGACACCAGTTTATTAGAGCAGCTCTATTTAAGTGTGTCTCAGAGCCTCATGTGCCAGGAACTGCCAGTGCTGGAGCAGAACATCTCAATCCAAGCCATGGCACCACCCAGCTGTGCCTCCAGCACACTGCCCTGGCGCCACTGCAGCCTCTCCACACCCAGACCACAGGCAGAGCACCGAGGATCCCACAATTAACAGAATAAGGAGGTGGGACAGCCCCTTGCCAGGAGGCACCAGTGTGGCTGCAACCCTGAAGCCCAGCCTGCCCTGCAAAGGGGCTCCCCAGCTGCTGGGAGGGGGGCTGTGGGCACTCCTCACCTGAGGATGACCTCTGAGGCCGAGGGCAGCTGGCTGAAGTCCGAGTGGATCAGGGTGGCTGCTCTCAGGAAGTGCCTGTCCAGAGGCCCAGGGCTGGGGGGCAGGTTGGCTGCAAAACAGGAGTGAGAGGGTGTTAAAGCCCCCCCTCTGCAGTGAGCATGGTGGCATGGTTCAGGTGGTATAGATGGTATAGATGGTAAAGATGGTAAAGATGTCAGACTGATGTTGGGGAGGTTGTTAACCCAGGTACAGGTTGGACTGGATGATCTCCAAGGTCTTTTCCAACCTTATTAATTCTGGGTGTGTAGGAAAAGGCTCTGCATCTCCCCACAGACCCTGGGCAGCAGCAGGACAGGCTGGTGACACCCCAAATCCCAGGGGGAGCTCCATGGAACCAGCCAGCAACGGGTCCCACACCCACAAGCACATCCTGGGGCACCTTTCCCTGCAGGCAACACCCACTGAGGGGTCACAGGGTGGCTGAAGCCTGGGGTACCTACACACACTGGGGTTTCTCTCTCTCCCAAAGCACTTCCAAGTGAAAAGCACTTCCAACAGATAAAGCTTCCTCAACAGGCCCTTCCCTCCAGGCTGTGTGGTAGGAGCCACAGTGCAAAATGCTCCTGTCCCTGCTGTCCCTGCTCCTCTCCTGCTGCTCCAGCAGATGAAGGCTCACCCGTGAGCACGTTCTGGACACGGTCATAGTGTGTGAAGCTGTAGGTTGTCCTGGCTGAGGCTGAGCAGTCCTTGGGTAGAGTCTCCCTCAGGTGAACCTCCAGGCCGTTCAGGGAAGCCAGGCTGCTGTGGAACTGCAGACAGGGGCAAAAGGCAAAGGTCAGAGCCCCCCCCGAGCCTGCCCTGGCCTTCCAAGGAGGTGCCAGAGGGAGCAGAGCATTCACACTCTGCTGCACTGCCCAGGCTCCCACCTGGATGGATGCTTGGGAAACAGAGGAGACAAATCTCACAGATCTCAAGCCCTGAGCACCCTGGGCTAGTGGAAGGTTTCCCTCCCCATGGCAGGGGGTGGAACTGGGGGGGGTCTTCACCAACCCAAACCATTCTCTGATTCTCAGAAAAGGCCACTCCAACCTGCAAATGAGCCATTAAACCACCTGATGCTAATTATTCCAGCCAAATGCAAGGCTCCACTAATTCACCATCATATTCCTTTGCTTCCCAGTCATACCAGGCAGCACAGCCCCCCCAACAACAGTGTCAGTGACACCAGGCTGTTCTCCTGACTGGGTGCCTGTGCTGTGACTCCCTGGGCACAGGCAGGGGCCCTCCACCACTGCTGGGAAGATGAACTCCATAATCCTCATCCTGCCTGGGTGCTTTCCTCTGCTCTGCAGAGGATCAAGCCCTGCTCAGCAGCATGGCAGTGCCTGCCCTACCCCTGACCCCTGCTCAGGCAAGATTTTCCCTTCTGAGCAGTGAAATGAAGACCTAAAGAGCAGCAGGGACCTGAGAGCCTCCTGCCCTGCAGGGAAAGCCTGTGAGGAAACCCTCCCTCCCAGAGGTTCTCAGCTGCACAAGTAGCATATTTTATCCTTCTTTGGTGCCATTTCAGGGCTTCAAAGCATTCAAAAATTATTAATTATAACTCAGCTTTGACATCCCTGAGAGCTGAGGGTCATTTTTTATCTACAGATAAACAAAGGAGCAGACAAGCAGAAGTTGTGCCTCAGCTCCAGCAGCAGCAGAGCCCAGCTTCACCTCCCTGGGCAATGCTCCTCCTCCTGGGACAAGAGGACATGCAGTGCAGCTCTGCTAAGGGCTGACAAACACCTGCAGAGGAGCCCAGTCACAGCCAGAACTGGAGCTGTGAGAGTTTCTGAGATCCAAAGCAAGGGTGTGTGAGAGGGAAGCAGGATGTCTGGGGACAGGACCTGGATGGATTGGGCTTCTGTCAACCCTGAGGCAACACATAAAGGAAAATGGACTGTGCAGTCCCTGGGTGACAGGGACAACCTTCATCTCTCCAGAGCAGCCATTCCCACCTGCCTGTGCCCCTCCTCTCCTCACTGCAGAGACACAGATTTGTGCAGCTGCCTGTTCCAAGCAGAAAGGGGACCCAGTGCAGGCTCTGGCTGCACCCCCTGCCCTCAGCTGACTTTGCAGCAGTCCCTCCTCAGGAACATGATCCCTGCTGTGCTGTGTGATGTTCCCCAGCTCACACAGCTCCCTGGAACTGCTGCACATCCCACAGCTCCCAGGAAAAGGAGCAACCCCGAGGCTCTGCATCAGTCTGAGACTCCCTCCACCTTCCAGCCTGGCTGGGTAAGGAAATTAGGTTGTTCCTATGGCAACTGGCACATCAAACAGGGCTCTGCAGCCTTGACTCAGCTCCTGGAGGGAGGCAGAGGGCAGGCAGCAGCAGCTCTGCAGGGGCACATCCTGCCCCCACAGCACCCAAATCACTCAGCACAGTCCCTTGGGATTGCTCTGGTACAGCCCCTGTGCAAGTGGCATCCCTGGGGAACAGGCTGGGGGCTCCCACAGCCAAAGGAAATCCTCCAGGACCTGCTCCCAGAGGGAGAAGCTGTGATGGGTGAGTGGGGCTGAACAGAACAAACCTTGCTTCCCAAAAAAAAACAAACTGAGGGGGTTTCCCAGTGAATCCCAAATCCAGCACAGGCCTTTGGCAGCCCCTGGGACGTGTGACAGCCACACCCACACGCTCTGCTCTGGTGCTGGCAGTGCCAGCCGGCAGCAGCAGCAGGAGCCCTGTGAGACAAGGCTCTCACCTCCCTGCCTCACACCCTCCCCCAGTGCCAGGGCTGGGTGAGGAGCTGCAGCCAAACGGCTTCAGCACAGCACAGAGCAGGTGAGGCAAGGATGGGAAGCAGGAGCCAACGCTCCCCCTTGAGTTGTGCCCCTGTGCCACCCAGCAGGGAGTGCAGCTGGGGCAGAGCTCTCACTCACCACGTCCTCCACGGCGCTCTGGTCCCTGGGCAGATGCTCCTCAGCCAGCAGTGACAGCACCAGCCCCTTGATGCAGTGAACATAGAGGCTCATCCTGGCTGGCTCAGCCTCTCTGCCTGACTCCACAGCAGCCTGGGCTCCCAGCCTGCTGCCCTGGGCTGCCCAGCTGCCCTCCCCACTGCTGGCACACGGTGTGTTCCCTGCTGGCTCATGGGGAACACCCTCCTGAGCCCCCACAGCCAAGAGCCCACTGCCAGCAGTGCCTGCACCATCCACACCCCACAAATGGCCCCCAGCAGCACTGGCAGCTCCTCCAGAGACACGGCTTTGGCTCACAGTCCCTTGCTCATCATGTCCACTGGGTTTCCTCCTGCCCAGCTCCTGAGCAGGAGAGGGAGCAGGGGAGGAGAGGGAACTTTGGTTCTCCACATCAGAGTCCACAAGGGACTTGCCTGTGCTCTGACTCTCCTGCTCCTGGGCATAAGGGTTGGGAAAGGAAAAGCCTTCTAGGTATGGACACACAGCTTGAGCACATTCAGAACTTAGGAGTGTGGAAGGGCTTGGGAGCTGCTCTGGGTCACTCTCTGATGGGATGGATGTTTTCCTGCCGAGCTCTGAGCTGTCACTGCCTGGTTCACTGAGGTTTGCAGCTGGAGAACTCCTCGTGCTGGATCCCACTCCGGGGAAGCCCATCAGGGGACCTGCAGGGCTGTCCAAGTGCAGAGCATGTCCTGGGGCAGCTGTGCCTGAAGCCTCTTCAGGGCACTCCTGCACAGAGACACCATCCAGGGCTTGGTCTTCATCAACTCCTGGTGTTTGTGGAACTCCCTGGGAGCACAGGGCACTCTCTTCTTCTCTGGGGCCTGCTGGGGACATAGATGCCCTTGTGGGAGATGACAAATTGATTAAATGACTAAGCAGGATCCACATGGAGTTATCCCACACCTAGGAACCCCACTGCCCCTGGGACTGACCAGTGGCTGATCTATTCCCTGCCACAGAGAGCATCTGCCTGGGAAAAGGATGGGCTGAGGTGTAGCACAGGGAATGTTAAAGTGCAGGCTCCTGGGAATGTCCCTCCCTTCTGCACAAAGGCTCTGAGCAGTGCTGTGAGCTGAGGGACAACAGCTCCCAGATGGTCTGGGGAAGCAGCTCTGCTTCAGGCTGCTTCCCAGCAGGGATATGGACACAGGACCCCTGAGAGGCCTCGAGCAGCTCCAACAGGCAGTGCCAGGCTCTGAGTCAGTGCCAGGGAACACACTGACAATGGCAACAAGGACACGAAGCCACACGTGAGCTCCTCCCTCTGTACCACGCTGGGCTCCTACCTGGCCATCCACTCCACGGGGAAGTCCTGGAGCACTGAGACCTCCTCCCCTGTCAGGAACACGGGGATGATCCGGACCCCCCGCGGCCACGGGGACCCTGCAAGAGCAGGGCAGGTTTGGGGATCACATGAATGAGCCCCAGCACAAAGAACAGGCACCAAACTTCAGCAGCTCAAAGGCTTCTGCAGCTCTGCCATCATCCTTCATCCCACTGAGCTGGGCAGCATTTTCCCCTCCTCCTCATACACAGTTAAAATTTCCCCTCGGTGTCTCCTCCTAACCACCCTGGCAGATCATCTCTGAACTGAGGCTGAGAAATGATGGCTGGAGGTTTGGACTGCAAGCAGCAGCCATCTGTTGTCAGGGCTCCACCAGGGCCAAGTAGGCACAGGGGGAAGTGGAATCAAAGCACGTTGGGAATCTGCAGAACTGGCAGTGAAACCCCAAAGAGCAAACCCCTTTCCCCAGCTAAAGGAAGGGGCTGGTTCTGATCACACAACACCCCTGGCACTGCTGACCAGTGCCAGCAGCACCCCCTGGGATATACTGGCTATACTCCTGCATCCAGCAATAGCTTGGGTGTCAGTCCCAGAGAAGCAGCTCTGCCATGCAGGGGAGGCAGCCCGGGGGTGCCCAAGTGCTGCTGCTGCTGGGCACTTGGCAGCCAGCACTGCAGCTGGATGCTCACCAGGCTCCTGCTGCTCCTCCTCTCCAGGCTCCCTCTGGAAGAAAAGGATCAGCCAAGAATCAGCTCCATGGATGACTCAGCACTTGCCATCAGTGCCACCAGGACCCTCCTGCCACCCCCCTCAGGCTCCCTGAGGCCACAGCACACCCCTCCCCACCCCTCCAGCAAATACTGTGCCTGGTTTGTGGGGCTGGGCAGCAACAGACCTGGCCTGGAGGGTCACTGCCTTGGAGGAGAACTTTGGCAGTGAGGGAAGGAGGCAGCTGGGTGCTCACAATCCTAAAAGGACAAAACAAAGTCACAGAATTATGGAATCATGGAATGGTTTGGGTGGGTAGGCACCTTAAAGATCATTTACTCAAACCCCCTGCCCTGGGCAGGGACACCTCCCACTGTCCCAGGGGGCTCCAACCTGCCCTTGGACACTCCCAGGGATGGGGCAGCCACAGCTTCTCTGGGCACCCTGTGCCAGGGCCTGCCCACCCTCCCAGGGAAAGATTTCTACCCAACAGCTGATCTAAACCTACTCTCTGGCAGGTTGAAGCCATTGCCCCTTGTCCTGCAGAGTCATTCCCTGAAGCCCAGCCAGGGTTTCCAGGGCCCCAGGACAGGCAGAGCCAGAAGCAACACTTGCTTTGGACACACTGGACTTGTGCTCTGAGCAAAGCTGACGGTGCTGCAGGGCCCCAAAATACTCTAAAGAAGAACAAGTCAAACTCCAGTTCAAAGCTCTTGGCAGTGCTGCAGTAAGATTCAACGTTCAGAGAAGCCTGACAACATTTGGTGACAAAATGTCTCTACCAGACAGACCAGTGACACAATGACACCCCCCCACCTCGTGGCAGAGGCAGAACAAGGCTCCCCACTCCCTTCTCAAGCCCAGTGCCCACTCCCCTGCACATGCTGCCAGCTTTAAGGTGCTGCAGTGACTCACACCCAGCACCCTGCCTGCAGGTATGAGCTCACTCCCTGTCAGCCCTGGAAGATGCTCCCACTGTGGCACATTTCCAGAGCTCGTAAAAGATGTTACTGGAGCAGTTGATGCCAAAGAAAAATGGCACTCCAATTCTGCTGCCAAGGAATTCTCGGAATTCCCCACCTCCTGCCTTCCCAGGCCACCTCAGAGGCTTTCCCTGAAGTTGTTCAGTCATCTCTGGTTGTAGGAAGCTGGAATTTCTTATAGGAAACCCTGGCTCTGTGCACTTTCTGTCAGCACAGACAGTGGCGCTGGCCAGCAGGTGACACGAGAGCACAGACACAGACACTCCTGCACCGATCTGCAACTGCAAAGAGAACCCTGGGGGACTTAGGGGGCAGGCCAAGCCTTCAGGGGACACCTGGCTCCTTACAGGCCTCTGTAGATGATGCAGCCTGCCAAGACGTGGGCACAGCGCTGGCACGTCTGCAGGATGAGAGCTGCCTTCAGCAGGAGCAGGGGATCCACCTGCACAGGGAGCTGCCCAAGGAGTGAGGCCACAGGAGCCACAGCAGCAGAGAAAGCCCCAGGAGCAGGGCAGGGCCAGCCAGGCTCTGCAGAGGACAGGCTCTTACCTTGGCTTTGTCCAGATGCCAGAGGGAATTGAAAATCCTGTGGAGGTCACTGGTGTTTTTCTGGATGTGTTCAATGTACCTGTCCCACTGCCTGCCCAGCTCCTCCTGGGAAAATGCCTGTGGAGAACAAAACCCCCCAGGCTGTCACTGCACTGGGGATGGGAGACACAACCCACGTCAGCAGGAGGGGGAAGATATCGAGAGGAAACTGCTGCAGTGACCCCCCAGGAGATGCCCAGCAGATGCCCAGGCTGCCCTCAGCCTGCACACACTTCCAGGCCCCATTCCAGCACGTGGGGACAACAGGGGGGTGTCAGGGTGCCCAGCAGGGGCAGCAGGGCTGGGGGGCCCCCTTACCTCGTAGGCACCACGCACGGGGCCGTTGTAGAAGGTGAAGAGGCTGATGAGCTGCTCCAGGAATTGGCAGCAGCTCCTGTCAGGGAGCTCCACTGCACAGCCCAGCACCTGCAAGCACAGCCACCAGAGGGGCAGAGTCACTGGCCAAAGGCAGGCCCAGCAGGGCAGCACAGCTCCTGCCACAGCCCTGCCAGACAAACCCTCCCTGGAGTCACGAAAAGGGAATTCAGAAATACCCACACAGGAGCCCTGGCACTGACAGGATAAATAAATATCAGAGACACAGCACTTCAGACACACTCCCTTCCCACGCTGGATGACCCAGCTCGGTGCTTTAATAGCTAAGAACATTTTTCTGGAACTAAGTGCTTCAAAATATTCAAATGAACTTGTTATTTATATTATGAAGATGCTCCTTTTAGTTTTTGAGTTGCTGAGAGAAAGAGGGTGAGCCCTGTGAGCCCAAGCAGCAGAGCCACTTAAATGGGGGGACTGGTGTCAGGAGCATTTCTGTCACCACTCTACCACACACTGTTCCTCCTTCACCACGTGCCTGTGGCCACTGGCAGAGCCCTGCAGCAGGGACTGCTGAGGGTTGGAAGGAGAGAACAGCCACACAGGCTGACTGTGTCCTCACTGGGAGCTGCAGTACCTGGAACCCTGTTATGTGCCACCCCTGGAAGTGTTCAAGGCCAGGTTGGACAGGCCCCAGTGGAAGGTGTCACTGCCCTTGGCAGGGGATGGAACTTGGTGAGTTTTAAGGTCTCTTCTAACCCAAACCAACCTGGAATTCTGTTCCCAGTCACTACCAGCAGCCCACAGACACACACAGTGAGGGAGCTCAGCAGTTCCCAGCCAGTGGACAGGAACATCTTAAGAGATCCCACTGGGAGCAGACACACAAAGGAGCTACACAAAGCCTTCCAGAGGAAGCTGAAGTGACTCCCAGGACACAGTAACTTCAATCCAAGTTGCCTTGCAATGAAATCTGTGCACTGCCAGGTCCCTCCCAGCCCTCCCCAGGTGCTCAGCCCCGACCACCCTGGAAAACCAACCCCTGTGTTTGCCAGAGCGCTGCAGCCTCTGGCTGTTTGCACCCCGTGGCTGCTGCAGGGCTCCTGGACTCACCCACAGATACTCTCCATCCACCACCACAGCAAACTTGAGCTTCCTGAGGCGGACGAGGCGGGGGGGCAGCCCCGAGATGTCGGTGGTGCAGCGGATCACCCCGGCCAGCTGCCCACACAGCAGCTCCTGCTGCTCTGGGAGGGTCTGCAGGGGCACAGGCAGCAAAGGCTCGGGCTTGTCTCCAGAGGAACTCGAGAAAAAAGTCATTGCTGCACTCAGCTATGAACAGAAACTAATGGTCTGTTCAGCTCAGTGGCCAAGGGCTGGTGCTGCACCGGAACCATCCCTGGAAACGTTCACCCAAACTGGGAAAGGGGCCCTTGGGGACGTGGTTAGTGGTGACCACGGCGCTGGGGATGGTGACACTTATCAACTCTTAACAACTCTGTGATTCTATGGACCAAACACACAGTAGCACAGACAAATTTCTGGGAGAAAAAGACCTGGGCTGCTTTTTTTTTTGAGCTTATGGAGGGGAACATTCATCCCCCGTGTGTATTTATCACATGAGCAGGACAGACCTGGACTGTGCTGGAGCAGCCCACAGTGGGGGAGCAGAGTGTGACCCCCTGGTGCAGCCCAGCTCTGCTCCACCTGGAGCCAATTGTGTGGGAGCTCTTAAAACTCTCATGAATAATAAATGGGGATTAATCTGAATCCTCACGTGGGAGCCCAACCACTCCTGACCCACAACACCCCTTTATGGGCACTGGGATGAGAGCACACATTACCTGAGGAGGGTAAAAGTAACAGATCCCAGCACTTGTAGGATCTCCTTCCTCCTTCACCTTGGAGCCATCATAAAGGAAAAAGTAATTCCACCTAAAAAAAAGAAAAAGAAATTATTGTGTACTTGAAAACTGTTGCCCTTCTCCCTTTCCTATTATTGTAGGAAGAGCAGTAAAAGCTTATTGCAAATGGAGGGAGACATTGTTCTTGCAGTTTACACCCAAAAGCAGCACAAAAAGGGTCCCACACGACTAAATTTGACCATTTTTGGGGGTTTCAAATAGGTTCAGCAACTCTGCAGCTCAGGCAGGTGGAAGGATATGGAGCAGTGAGATGCTGTCCCCTGAGCCCACTGGATCACCGAGCAGCATCCATGTGCCTCCAAAACAGCTCCAGGGTTTTGCTGCTGCCCCCGAGGAGCACGAGGAGGGCAGTTCCCTCGGCAGGGAAAGTGTTTTGCTCCTAACCCCTCGTATCCACATCAGTGACAGCACTGTGTGTCCCCTCCTGTCAGGCAGCAGCTCCTCCTCATCCGGGCAGGAGTTTTCCAGCGGGGTTTGGAGCAAAGGCAAAGGCAGCTCAGGGAGGGGCCGGCCCGGGAGCAGGGGGTGGGATGGGCTTCCATAGCTCGGGAATGGCTCCTGGGTGCGGGAGCAGGGAGTGGGATGGGCTTCCATACTCCGGGAATGGCTCCTGGATGCGGGAGCAGGGGGTGGGATGGGCTTCCATAGCTCGGGAATGGCCCCTGGGTGTGGGAGAAGGAGGCGGGATGCGCTTCCATAGTCCAGGAATAGCTCGTGGATGCGGGAGCACGGGGTGGGGTGGGCTCCTGGGGCCCGGGAATGGCTCTTGGGGGCGGGATGGGTTTCCATAGCCCGGGAATGGCCCCCGGGTGCGGGATGCGATCCAGGGG
>VXBA01001901.1:321644-331756 GCA_013399895.1 Serilophus lunatus | reverse complement strand
CTGCTGCTGCTGCTCGAGGAGCTGCGGGTGAGCACCGGCACCGGCCCCGGCCCCGGCCCCGGGGAGCGCGGGGGGCACCCCCGGCCCCCGCCCACGCCGCCCCTTTGCCCGCAGGTGCCCCCCGCCCGCTGTGCCCTGTTCGACCCCGCGTTCTCGGCGCGGGAGGCGGCGGCGCTGGGAGCGCTGGGGCTGCGGCTGCTCCCGGAGAACGAGGTGAGGGACGGACCCCCGGGAGCCGGGGGGGGCCCCGGGCCGGGGCTCGGCTCTGACGGGAGGCGCCGGTTGCGGGGCAGGAGGGGAAACACGGCGTGGGGGGCTCGGCCACGCTGTTCTACATGGTGCACTGCGGGAAGGCGCTGTACAACAACCTGCTGTGGAGCAACTGGAGCCCGGCGGCGCTCTCCAGACTGGTCATCATCGGGAACAGCTTCCGAGGGATGCAGGAGAGGTCTGGCACCCCCCAGAGAGGCTCCAACCCTGCTCTCCTCTCCTTCCTCCCCCTTCTATTTCTCCCACCGTCCCTGTCCCACCCCCCTGTACAGAAAATGTGCCTCAATCCACAGGAAGATCCTGTCTAACATGGACACATTGTTATTGCAGATTGCTGTCCAGAATATTCGAGAGAGATTATTCTTACATAGCAAAGGTATGAAGCAATAGTTTTAATATTATCATTTTCTGGTGAATGAGAAAGGAAATGAATTGCAGTTGGCAAGAAGAGGGTGGTTCTTCTTAAAACCTTTTTCCTGGACACTACAATATAAAAATTGCTTTAGGATTGTTCAACATCTGCAGAACACCCTGCACACAGGGGCTGAGGGTACAGTAACACCATCCTCATCCTGACTCAGCTCTGTGTCATCTCTAAGTTTTTCCCCAAATGCTCCTTAGGTCTTGGAAGGGACAGAGGAAGTGGCACTCCCGGCTCACCCTCGGTACCTGGACACCTTCAACGACACCTCTGTCCACTGGTTTCCCTTGGACAGACTGCAGGAGCTCTCCCCTGAGATCTGGCACTCTGTGGAGGAGCCAACATACCAAGACTGCGAGGACCTGGAGATCATCAGGAAGGAGGATGGAGCTGCTGCTGAGTCCTGACTGCTCCCTGAGTCAGGGGGGCTTGGATCCCTGGCACTTCCCCTGGAAGCTTCTGTGCAGCTGACATGAAGCCCAGGCAGTGAGCTGCATCAGGCTCTGCCAAAAGTGGCAGCACCTGAATGCTGAGGTGATGGGACATTTTCATTTCTTAATATAAAGTAAAGCTGAGCTTTGGCTTGCACTCACTGAACTACAGCAAACTCACTCAGCTAAATCCTGCCTTTGGAACCATCTGTAGTGCAGTGAGGGCTCTTTGATCTCCCCTTCCATGAGCAATTCAAGACCTTTGCAGGTACTACACACATTTCAGAGCATCAGGAAGGGGGAATTATCTGAGAGGGGTTTGGTGCAGGCTTGTCAAAGCTCTCAGAGCTGCTCAAATCAGCTCTTGACCTGTTGTGTGAACAGTCAGCTCTGCTCCTTCCAGGGACAAGAGCTTCCAGCTCCCTCCCTCACTCTGTGCCCTCTGTGTGGTCCCACAGCACCAGCTCTACGTTTGCTGGAGAAAATCCCTCTGCTCCAGCTCTGCACTGACAGGGCAGAGGGGGCACCAGGCTGAGGGAGAGAGGTGAGACAGGTCCTGGGTGTGTGTGGCAGAGAGGAGCCCACTGTGTGAGGGACATCGTGGGGACACCAACTCACTGCCAGCACTGTGCCCAGGCAGCAGAACCTGTGACATCTGTCACTGCAGACCCTGGGGCTCAGCCAGAGCATCTGTGGAGCAAGGAGTCACCTCGTGTGGTCCCTTCTAACCTGCTGATAAACCTCTGTCACAGGTGGCAACGGCACAAGTGTCAGAACTGCTTGTTCCTCCCTTCCTCTGGGTTTTAAGGTGGGGAAGCCTGGCCGTCCATCCTCTCAGCACTGCCCGGGCAGCCCTGCTACCCAAACCATCCTGGCACACAGCTCCAGCGTCACTATTTACAAACCTGTAACGTGTTTATTCCAAGGGCCAGGCCCGGGAGCCCCCAGCAGGGCCTCACTTGGCCATGTCGATGAGGCTCTGCAGGGACGTGGGCACCCAGGTCTTCTCTCCCTGCACGAACACGACGCCCCTGTCGATGTAGATGACGATCCTGCCGAAGGTGTAGAGCTGCTTCCCCTCGTGCCGCTTCCCGATCACGGGCATGAACACGATGTTGTGCTCCTCGGCCTTGGTCTGGATGAGGTCCTTGAAGTTCATGGGCACGGCGCTGGCGGCGGCGCCGATGCCGCGCTGGGCCATGTTCTCGGCCTCGCGCCGCTCCTGCATGGCCTCGTACTGGAAGTCCTTGCGCCGCTCCGTGTGCGTCAGGTACGCGATGTTCTCCCGGGCCCCCGGCTGCATGTACCCCCCTGGGGGACACAGAGCCTCTGAGGGCACGGCCTGTACCCCCTGGGGGACACACAGCCCCTGGGGGCACGGCCTGTACCCCCTGGGGGACACACACAGCCCCTGGGGGACACAGCCCCTGGGGGCATGGCCTGTACCCCCCTGGGGGACACACAGCCCCTGGGGGCATGGCCTGTACCCCCCTGGGGGACACACACAGCCCCTGGGGGACACAGCCCCTGGGGGCATGGCCTGTACCCCCCTGGGGGACACACAGCCCCTGGGGGACACAGAGCCACTGAGGGCACACACACAGCCCCTGAGGGCACGGCATGTAGCCCCCCGGGGGATACAGAGCCTCTGAGGGCATGGCCTGTACCCCCCTGGGGGACACACACAGGGGTCCAGCAGAGGCCACAGAGACGATCTGGGGTTTGCAATACCTCCCTTATGGACAAAGACTGGGGGAGCTGGGGCTGGTTAGTCCAGAGAAGGGGAAGCTGAGAGGGGAGCCCATCCATCTACACAAATAAGGGCGTTAGAGGATGGTGCCAGATTTGCCAGTGGTGCCCAGTGACAGGAGAAGGAGCAAGGGCCAGAATCTAAAACAGTAACGTTTTTCCCCAACTTGAGGAAGAACTTCTTTCCAGAGCACACCAACTTTCACTGCTCATGTCAGCTACCCTGCTGACAGCAGGACCATTCCAAATCAGCCCCCCAGGAGCCACTCTTGGCCCTGCTGCCAGCCCAGAGCAGCAGAGCCACTCCCACAAGCTACCTACCCACACTGGAGGAGACAGCTCGGTTCATGATGTCCAGAGCTTCATTAAACTTGTCTTTGATGGAGGGATGTGCCAACACCTGGTCTGAGAACATAGACTTCCAGCCCAGGTACCACTTGGTGATTTCTTCGTAGTTGGGGCTGTTACTGAGCCAAGAGCAGAGAACCTGCAAAACACAGGGATGTGTGTGGAGGAGAAGCCTGGAAACCACAGAATTCCAGCTGGAAACGACCTCCAAGACCATCCAGTCCAACCCATCACCACCTTGTCAATTAGACCAGAGCACTGAATGCCACGTGCAGTCACTCCTTGAACACCTCCAGGGATGGGGACACCAAACCTCCCTGGGCAGCAATTCTGTGGCAGGAGTCACTAAAACACTCCCCAGTGAATCAAACCTCTTTGCTCAGCCCTCAAAGCTTCTCACCTGCAGCCACTTTGGAAAGAAGTGTTTCTCCAACAGCCCTACCAGGCTGGAGACAGAAATCATCCCCTCCCAGTCAATCACCCAGTAAAAGGCATCCATGTGCTGCTGGTGAGGGTTGATGATGAGCTCGTTCAAACACATCCCTGGGAAAGGAGGAGAGTTAGAAAAGGATCTGACTCAGTTTTATCAGTGGCCTAACCTCTTTCCTTACCAACACACACAGTTTGAGGGGCACCTATTTGTTACCCTAAGGGACACTGAGGATCTTTAAACTCTTTGGCTGATTCTGCCACCAAAACTGTGCACTTCTATTCTCAGCAACTACAATTTGCTGCCAGAACTGAGAAACTGAAAACCTTTGACTGATTTTTAGCCTTTGAGCCAGTCTGCATTTCAAAAGTCGTGCTGAAAGCATTAGCACAGACCAAGAATACGGCAGTAAGAGACATTTTACAGCCTGGCCCTGCCTGACAGCTGTCCTACCAGCTGGAGAACAGAGGAATTATAAAAATAAAACAGAAAACAGAGAGGAATCAGAGTAATTCCTCCTATTTTCTAAGCACACAACTGGTAGCAGAAGAGGGAAGCTTGGTCTAACCTTGCTAACCATTCTCTGAAGTAACACTGGCACCTACATTAACGAGCACCTTTCCTGGGTGTCAGGGGGAGGACACAACCAGCAGCTCCCCGACACTCGGCGCTGCCTGCTTGTCTCACCTAATTTAGGCACGATGTTTTTGACCATGAAAGCCTCCCACGAGCCAGGAGTGAACACATCCTTCCAGGGCTGCAGGATGAGCTTGGCAGAGGAGTCGCTGGGGTGCCACTTCTGCAGGGCATTGGCCAGTTTGTTGCGGATGGGCGAGTAGAGCGGCTCCAGGCGCGCCTGCATCAGGGGCAGCCACGGGTGGATCCACGAGTGGATCGGCACTGTATCTGTCAGGGGGTTCCAGCTTTCAACCTGCAGGTGGAACACAGAACATTAAGTCAGTCCATTCATTAGCAGCAAGTCTTTGTCTAAGAGCCAAGACACAACCCCCCACTCCTCCATCCATCGGCCAAGGCGGCCAGACGGTGTTTTGGAAGTTCCAGTTGGAATTCAGTCTCTGGCTCTACTCAGGCCTCTCACCTCCTTCTGTAGCTTGGGGAAGATGAGCTGATCCAGGATGTTATCCAGTATCCACACAGGGACAACGTTTACCCAGCTGTCCAAGAAATCCACCATGGAGCCACAGTTCCTTGGCTGCCACCGTGCCACAATGTTTCTGACATATGGCATCCAGATTTCCCACATCAGTCTGGGAAAAAGGCCCAAATAAACCAAAGTTAAGCTCAAAGCTATAACCTGGGCCCAAACAAACTAATTGGGAACTGTTAGTTAAAGCTGCTTCCTTCCCGTACTGCCAGCTGGATTTCACCAGGCATAGCAAAGGGATCATCAGGAAAGCTCTTGTCTCTGCTCTTTTCCACCCCTGAAGCAGCTTGTGAAGATTCTGCACAAAGTACAACTCATTTGCTCTTTACCTGTGGAAAGCATCTGTTGACAGGTCCTGCCCACTGTGGGATAAGAGCTGGTCGTTTTCCAGAAGGCTCTTCCACTTGCCTATGATCTCTGTGCCATAGGTGCAGTCCTGGGAATGGTAAGACACAAATGGCCTTTGTCCTTTTCCACCCATTGCAGCTGGGATCTGCACAGAGCAGGCTGATGGTGTGCTGGGAAACAGCCACTCCTCTCACCCTCTCAGCCAGGAGCTGGCAGCTTTGACTACACAATCCCAGAATCACTGGATGGGAAAAGACCCCCAAGATCACTGAGTCCAACCTGTGACCACTCACCACCTTGTTAACCACAGCACTGAGCACCATGTCCAGTCATTTGCCGAAACACTTTTAGGGAAGTCCCACTTTATGGATTTAACATACCTTCAGGGAAAGAAGCATCAGGACCTTTCCAGGTGTACAGAGAGAATTCAGAGAACTCTGACCTATCCCAGCCTACATGGCACTGAGAATAGTCTGTGTATCCCTGATACCTGACAGGCCTCTTCTGCTCTGGCTAAAAACCAGCAACTAGAGATTTGGTTTTCACCTACTTTTTCTTCTCAACACTCATAGCAAGGATTAATTTTAACCTTACAAACTCCTAAATTATTACCCAGCAACTGTCAAGAGTGGGTACACGGTGGGGCTTGGATTAGGTTTTTTTTATTCTCTCCAAATTGATCAGGAATTCTCAATCACAGAATCTCAGACTGGTTTGACTGGAAGGGACCTTAAAGCTCATCTCCTTCCACCCCCATCACGGGCAGAGACACCTTCCACTAGACCAGGACACTTAGGACAGAAGCCATCAAATGAGAACTGCAGATAACTCAACCCCAACACTCACCTTGAGGGGATCCCAGTTCTTGAAATAATCCTTCATGAGGGGATAGACTATGGCCACTGCCAGGTCCACCCTGTCAGACATCCTGTACTCCTCGTAGTACTTGTCCTGAAGCGTCTCGAAGATCTTGGCACACTCATCCAAGGTGAGAGGGTTCTCACAGCCGGGCTGCATCCGCCTCTCACACTCCTCCACCATGTCCAGCACCTTGCTGAGGTTGCTGATGGCTCTCTCCTCGTGTGAGAGCACCTCAGCCATCTTGTGGATCTCGTGGCTCAGGTTCACCACCATGTCCCTCTCGAACTGCAGCTGCCGGTCGTTCTGGATGATCTCCTGCTCCGTGATGTCGATCAGCAGCTGCAGGTTGTGCTCCAGCTCGGGCAGGGCAAAGCCCTGGGGCTTGCAGTCCTTGCCCAGGGGCTGCTGGGGGCTGTCATCTGGGATGTTGTGCTTGTGGCTGATCTGGCTGTAGCTGTAGTACACCTTCTGCTCCCGGCCCGTCATGTCTATAACCTGCCGTCAGACAAGGACAAACTGCCTGGCAACAAATTCTGCCTCTTCTTTAGAAAAGGACAAAATCCTCCACTCTCAAGTGAAATCTGGAGATTTCCAAGTACCCTGATTACTCCAGGAGGCTGCTAATAAACACTGTGTCTCAGTGAGGGCATTGCCTCCACAATGGCCTTCTCCAGACATGAGGTGTTAAAATGAGCAATGGACCACATGGAATCAGAGCTGGAAGTGTCCTCATCTCAGATTTACCATTTCACTGAGCAATTCTACAAGCACTGATCATGCCATGAATATACTATTAGTGCACACAAGACAAATCCTTTACTGCCCCTTGAGGTAGAAGATGGTTCAAACCACGTGTTTAGTTGCACAATCCCAAAAAGGACAACTGTGCTTTCAGAAGTGGGTGACTGTTGATTTATGGCAAACATGAAACAACTAAACCTTCCTTGGAATTAAAAAAAGTCCACCCATATTTAATCTAATCTGCATTGTTTTAAACCAAACCCCATGTCCAGGTGACACAGAGCGCCTTACATGGTGATGAGTCCAAGGCCTTGATTCTCAGGAGGCTGCACAGGCAGCCCTTAGAACTGGCCTCACTGGCTACCAGTGGCTAAAAGGTGCTGCTGACACCAAAGTGGACAAACTGCTCCTCAAAGGTGTCACCTCTCAGTTTATCAACCTCACCTTGACCTGGGACAGCTCCTTCTGAGGGGCTGCAAGCTGCTTGTTGATCCTGCCCTTGGCTTTCAGCTCTTCCACTGTCTTGTAGCTGTACTTGGGCTTTTTCTTGCCTCCATTCGGGTCCTTCCGCCACTGACTGAGCTCCTTCTGAAATTCCTGCACAAAACCAACAGAGTTGGGGTGGCAGCTCCTTGTCATGCACCAAATGTGCCTCTTTTTACATAAAAATATCCTTCAGATCAATGGTGAGTTCTGTACAGAAAATAAGTGGGAAGTGGCAAGGCTCAGTGCCAAAGCAGAGCAGGTGCTGTGGTCAGCCACCCACCCAAGGGGTGGTGCCACAGGGCTGGCTGTGGCCTGGCCTCTGTAATTTAAATGGAAGACAAAGACTGTTTACCTGGAAGGACTCTGTAAAGGTGGAATTCTGAACCAAAACTAAGAAAATTAATGACAAGAAAAGTCTCTCTAAATTAAATCAGTGTGTTCTGTCTTTGGCTTCTTTCCTAAAATGAGCCCCAACAGTTTTGTCTGACACAGAAACTAATGACAGAAGTGAGTTCTGTACACACAGCACAGCAGGGAACAGATAAAGGAGAATCACACAAATACCTCCTCAGCTTCCTCTTCTGAGTCCACCACTGGGAAGTCCTGCAGGGACTGGGTGGTCCTTTCAGAACCATAAGCCCCCACAGCACCTTTGCCTTTCCTCTGCTTGGCCTCGATGGGGTTGATGATACCTGGGAGGGGGGAGAGGGGTCAGGAGCAGGAGTCTGTGTGCTGAGAGAGCACAGCAGGCTTGTAGGCTGTCCCTCCAAGTTACCAGATGAGCACCAACACCCCCTGCGCACTGCCCCCAGCACTGGGGCACTTCCACCACTTCACTGCACACACCCAGAGGCCAAAGCCCAGCACATTTCCCACCCACAGTTCACCCTTTTCTATTCAGTCACATAAAACAGCACCTCTGCTGTGAGCTGATCACCTTGGGAATTTATATCCCAATTTTCTTTCCCTTTTTCTCTCTTGCAAAATACCAAGAGGAGCAAGTGCCCACGGGCCAATTTTAACACCCTGGCTCTCACCTGGATCACTTGCAAGAGAGGAGGGAGAACAGCAGTGAAGTTTAAGCCACCAGGGGCTGATGTTTCTTTAAAGAATCCAACCTCTTCTCCAAATCACCAGTGAACAATGAACAGCCAAACGCACTGACAGTACCTTGAGCATTCTTCCCAAGGCCTCTTCCAGGGACATAACCCATCTTCTGGAGAAGCTTCTGCCCAATTCCCTTGGTGTGTCTCTCCCAGCTGCCAAAATCCATGAAAGATTTGGTGCCCCCTACAAAGCCCTTCTGGCTGGGCTTGAAATTTCCACCCTGTTAAAACACACACACAAACCTCACAACCCTGAGGCACCACAATAACCAAGGTGTGTGGAATTTCCCTCAAAAGGTTCTTTCCAGGAGCCATTCCTTCATGCCCTGCACTGCTGCACCTCTCCTGTGCATCCAGGAGAGCTGCCTGCCACCTGAAATTCCTCACATGGAATGACAAGCTCAGACTGACAACCTCAGCTCCACCACCAGCTTTAGCTGAAGCTGATTCTTAACTGAAGAGTTTGGGTTTTAACCTATAAAATGCCTGGATGTGTCTGTCCTGTGGGATGAAAATATTAGGTCACCAAAAGGCAGCAAACCACAGGAATTTTTTATTTAAAGCTGCATTGACCAAAGGAATGTTAAGGAAAATGAAGGGAGAAATTGCCAAGAACACACAGTGACACATCCTCAGATCAATGTACAGTAACAATAAATGATATATAATTGATCTGTTGTATCAATGACCCATCATTAAGATTTTTATTTGATCAATGGCACAGAAGCCACAGCAGTCCCCTCCCCTGGTGACACACTTGGGTCTCTGGTGTAAGTGTCCCTCCCTGCTGCAGCCCCACAGACACAAACCAGGGCACCCACAGACCTGCACCACTCACCGTTTTCAACTTCTTGGGCACGAATTCCTTGGGGATCTCCTCCTGCTTCCCGGGCTTCTCCTCCTCCTCAGAGTCCTCCTCCTGCAGCTCCTCGGCCGCCGCCCTCCGCAGCCCCGCGCTGACAAAGCTCACGGGGGCCGAGTAATCCCTGGAGCTGAGACACCCTGTGAGCGGCCTGGCGCCCCCCACAGCCCGGCCTGGGGACTGCAGGGACCGGGGATCCCAGGGACAGCAGCGGGGACTGCATGGGATGGGGGAACAGCCCCAAAGCTGGGGAACCCCCAGGGAACAGGAGAGCTGCACAGCACGGGGGGAGCTCCGGGGCATGGGGGAACCTTCATGGAAAGGGGGGACGTGAAGGGAATGGGGGAATGAGCAAGGAATGGGGGAATGACCAAGGAATGGGGGGAATGACCAAGGAATGGGAGGCAACGACCAGGGAATGGGGGAATGACCAGGGAAGGGGGGAATGACCAGGGAATGGAGGGAATGACCAAGGAATGGGGGGAATGACCAAGGAATGGGAGGCAACGACCAGGGAATGGGGGAATGACCAGGGAAGGGGGGAATGACCAGGGAATGGAGGGAATGACCAAGGAATGGGGGGAATGACCAAGGAATGGGAGGCAACGACCAGGGAATGGGGGAATGACCAGGGAAGGGGGGAATGACCAGGGAATGGAGGGAATGACCAAGGAATGGGGGGAATGACCAAGGAATGGGAGGCAACGACCAGGGAATGGGGGAATGACCAGGGAAGGGGGGAATGACCAGGGAATGGAGGGAATGACCAAGGAATGGGGGGAATGACCAAGGAATGGGAGGCAACGACCAGGGAATGGGGGAATGACCAGGGAAGGGGGGAATGACCAGGGAATGAGCAAGGAATGGGGGAATGACCAAGGAATGGGAGGCAAC
>VXBA01001901.1:308945-321209 GCA_013399895.1 Serilophus lunatus | reverse complement strand
ACAGGTGCGACATGGACATGGCGGCGGGGCCGCGCGGACCCTCACGGACCCTCAGGGACGCCCGTTCCCCTCAGGGATCCCCGTTCCCCTCAGTGCCCCCGCTCCCCTCACGGATCCCCGCTCCTTGCAGTGTCCCGGTTCCCCTCACGGATCCCCGCTCGTTGCAGTGTCCCGGTTCCCCTCACGGATCCCCGCTCCTTGCAGTGTCCCGGTTCCCCTCACGGATCTCCGCTCCCCTCAGGGATCCCCGCTCCCCTCACGAATCCCCCTTTCCGTCCCTCCCGGACCGGCTCCGGTCGCCGCCACTAAACCGGAAGGGCCTCGTTCCCTTCCGGTTTTGCCCAGGCCCCGCCCACAAACCATAGAGTCGCTGGGGCCACGCTGGGGCCGCGCCGGCAGCGCCGCTCTATGGCCCGGCGGAACGGGGGGCGCCGCCGCCCGAGCTGCTCAGTGATGACGTATTAAGGTATTAAATTAAGCTTAAATATCAAACCAACACTTTAATGGTGTCCGACACCGGGGGGACCATATATTAACTCTGCAATAGCCTCTGCAGGGTCAGGGAGGGCATGAGGGGGGGCACACGCACCACAAAGGCTCTGCAGGGGCTGGGGGCTGTTCTACCCCAGGAACTGGGAACAGCAGGACCAGGGTGGCTGTTCCTACCCCAGGGATTGGGAACAGCAGGACCAGGGTGGCTGTTCCTACCCCAGGGATTTGGAACAGCAGGACCAGGGTGGCTGTTCCCAGCCCTGGGAATGACCCAGGGTGTGAGGAGCCCTCCAGCCACAGCTCAGGGCAATCTGCTCCCACAGGGCCTGGATTTCCAGCTGGGAGAGGCCGAGGGAATCCTGCCTGCAGCGGGCTGGCCTTTGCAAATAAATGCAAATACATTCCTGGAGCGCAGTCATTTGGCAACAGTAGGAGCAAGCAATATGCTTGGAGAACCGATTTCCACAGGCCAGTGCAAACTCTTCCTTCTTGGGGCAACAAAAGGCCATTTGCAGTGTTCTGGAAGAGAAAAATACAGAGGCTCAGGGGCTGGATCCCTTCATGAGAAGGATCCTCTCATCAAGGGCAGGATCCCCCTGGAGGGAGGATCCCCCTGGGAGCAGGAGTCCCTCTCCAGGAGCAGGATCCCCCACACCGGGACATAAAACATGGTCAGGAAGGAACCAAACCCCAGCCCAGGATGGTGAACACACAATTCCTGATCCTCCCTCAGTGCTTCTGACCTTTTTCTAGTGCAACTGGCTGCTTTTACACAGAAACTAGTTTTCAAAGGGTCAGTTTTAGTACCAAAAAAGCCATTTTATGCTTTAGTGCAGAGGGTAGAGAGGGAACAACATCCCACACGTCAACAGCTGTCTCTGGAGCAGAAGCCCAAGGCAGCAGCTTTGTTTTCCATCACGTTTCCTTTGTCTTCAATCCCCATCCTCAGGTCCATGGCACGTCCTTGGAGGCAGCTGGGGAGCAGCTCAGCACACCCACATCCCACATCCCCCCCCTGCCACCCACAGGGACAGGCAGCAGTGACCCTCCCAAGTGGCTGGGTTTGATCAGGCTGCTTTAAGGCCATTCCCAGGGCTCGGGAAGGGAAGCCCTGACAAATGGTCCCACACAGCAGCATTGTTCAGGAGAGCCAGGGCAGTGATGCAAGGCCCTGGGCATGGAGTGTGCCTGGAGCCCTGGCTCCTCCACAGAATCACACAGGCCAAATGCCAACCCTGGAGCAACGCAGGCAGATGTGCCCAGATCTCAAAATGAAGTAACAGGGTCTTACCTGGAAATCATTAATTTTCTTAGTGAGAAGATGATGTGTTCTGAGTGACCTGGAATAACCCAGAAACAGAAGGGTCAGCCCTGAGCCACCACCTGCATTCCAAAGGGAAGGAAAGCAGGGAAGGGGGCAGGGACATTCCCTGGTGGCTGCCCAGCCTGCAGACACCCCCTAGAAGGGAGCCAGGGACCAAACACCCAGATTAACCCAAAAACCCAAATCCCCAACACACACCAGGCTCTTACCTGCAGGTGACCTTTCAGATTGGCTGGTGTTTTATAATCCCCCTTTAAAACCTGTGGGAAAGAGAACCTGGAGTGACCCTTCAGGGGCAGTGGCTCCATGAACACTGAACACCCCATTCCCCGTGCCCCACCTCCTAGCCCACCTGAACCAGCTGGAACACCCTGATGGGGATTTCTCCTACATCATGGGGCAAAACCAGGAGGTTTCCTCTCTCCTGGACCAGAGCCCCGTGGGTGCAGGGAGCCCAGAGGAGCAACTCCCAATCCCCCCTTAGCCTGGGAGGGGACACTGCTTTGGTTTTGGGGCCATGCCAGCTCTCCACCCTAACCCAAAAGCTCCCACTCAGATGTGCCAGGCCCTGGCCGGGTGCCCGGGGCAGTGCCACTCACTCTGTGCGTGTTGTTGACGACCAGGGGGTCGGGGTGGCCGTAGTGGGGGGGGTTGGCGTGGGGGTCGTAGCCCAGCCTGGCCAGCATGGGGGCGATGTGGGCCATGTCCTGCAGCACATCCCCCGGGATGTGCCCCAGCCACTTGGACAGCGCCTCCATGTTCACAGGCTTGATCACCTGGTCTGTGGATCTCTCTATCCTGCAGGGAAGAAAGGAAGGAAAAAGCACAAGAGACACTGGAGCTGCATCTCACACACGGGCTGGGCTCAGGCAGAGCAGCTTCAGCCACCTCAGCACTGAGTCCTGCAGAGGGTTGGGGTGGAAGGGACCTTAGGGACCATCCCGTTCCACCCCTTGTCATTGGCAGGGATACCCTCGACTAGACCAGGTTGCTCCAAGCCCCTGCAGACCCTGGCAGGGGGTTCTACAGTCCCCCTGTATAGAATCATGGAATCATTAAGGTTGGAAAAGTCCTCAAAGGCCATTGAGTCCAATCGTTCACCCAGCACTGCCAAGGCCACCACTACTCGTGTCCCCAGGCACAACATCCACAGGTTTTTGAACACTTCCAGGGATGGTGACTCCACTGTTCCAATGCCTGACCACCCTTTCCATGAAGAATTTTTCCAAAAGATCCAATCTAAACCTCCCCTGGCACAACTCAAGGCCGTTTCCTCTGGTCCTAAAGGGGAGATCCACCCTGCACTGGCATTGGGGTGTTACCAGGACACCTCTGCTCATTACAGGAGAACAATGTAAGATGTCTGGGCTGTAGCACGGATACACCACAGGGCCCCTCTGAAAATCCAAAATCTGTTTAAGGAACCTGAGAAAAATTTTCTCTGAGCAAACAAGGGAACAGAGCCAGCTGCACACCCACGGCATCCCAGAGCACTGGAGCAGCTGCACATCCCCCCATGGCTCCTGCTGCCCTCACCACCAGGGCACCAGCAATTGATACAGAGACTTGGATAATTCCCTGACACGGCTGATTAAATTTCACTAAGCCTGACTTAAGCCTTCCACTTAGAAAAGAAAAAGCATTAAAAGAGGAAAAGAAAGTGGGAGAAGGTAAATACCCCCAGCACAGAGAGGAGGGAGTGCTGGGTGTGCCTCCACAGAGCAGGGATTGGTTTGATTCTGCAATACCAGCCCCAGACCTGGCAAGAACTGCTGCTTATCATCATTAGCAGCACAGCTAATCCTCAGCACAACTGAGGAGGCATCTGAGGACGGGTGGAGAAAGAGGCATTAAAGAGCTCACGTTTCAGAGCAAGCAGCAAAGGCAAATTAGAGACTGAAATAATTTCTGCAGTGTCAAGACAGATTAAACAGTCACCTGCTCCTGAAATCCTTGCCTGACAAGCTGCTCCGTGGAATACAGCAGATTGGGAGCATTAAAGCCATCTCCTCTCAGAAACACAAACTCTGCTGCCCCACAACTGTTGTGCTGCCCCTCCTGCCCCAGAAAACACAGGCAAAGACCAGCGACACTGCTTCCTAGCCTCGGCCCACTCCGTGTAACCAAAACGCTCCTGGAAAAGCCGAGGGAGGAGCCCAGACTCACTTGGAGAGCGACACCCCCCCGGGCTTCCCGATGAGCTCCTCGTGGTGCAGCACCGTGTCACTCCAGGAGATGTCCAGGAACTTCATGATGTTGTGCATGGACTGCTCGGGGTGCAGCACCAGCTGCTCGTAGTAGACGGGCAGGCAGCGGGCCCGGCCCACCTCCAGGCACTGGGAGTACATCACCTCGATGGCTTTGTTCCACTTGGTCAGGCAGTCCCGGTAGCTGCTGAGGTCGAAGCCCGCGATGGTCACCTTGCGGGTGATCATGGAGTGGACGGAGGCCCGGCCGTCCCGCACCATCAGCAGGAACTTGGAATTGGGGAACAGCCTGGACAGGTACACCGAGGACTTGAGGGTGAAGGGGTCCTTGTTGCAGAGGTACCTGGCGGGCTCGCCGTGCTTGGCGATCACCTCCAGGATGAAGGCCTGCATGGCGGCGTCCAGCACCTGGTCCGTCACGCCGGCCTCGTCCAGGCGCATCTTCTCGCGGCCGGACTTGGCCCAGGCCTGGCGCATGGCCAGCACGCGGGGGATGATGCGGGTCTCCTCCCCGCAGCGCACCTCGGGGTGGGCGTCCAGCATGGCCCTCATCAGCGTGGTGCCGCTGCGGGGCACGCCCCCGATGAAGATCAGCGGCATGTCCTTGCTGTAGCGGTACTCCACGCGGTTGGCGTCCACCATGACCAGCTCCTCGTTCTCGGGTCTCATCAGCCTGTGCCTCCTCTGGCTCAGGACCTGCTGGCACTCCAGGACCTGCTGGCCCAGGTGCAGGGTCACCATCAGGGCGACCGCCGAGCCCAGCGCCAGCAGCACCCTGCGCGTGGTGACCCGCATCCTGCTCTGCTGGGCACGGGCCGGGCACTTCAGCTCTCAGCTACTGAGTGTCCAACCCCACGGGCACCTGCAAAAGAAATGGCACGGTCAGGGCAGCGGGACACACTTCCAGCCCCGAGCCCAGCCTGGCTCCAGAGGGATGCTGACACCATCCCAGGATTTCGCCACCTCCTTCACTTATCAGCAACTCCCCGGCCCAGCGCCTTCCACTCAGCAGGTAATTAAAGTCTGTGTCGGTGCACACCCAAAGAGATAATTCCTGCACTGTTTGTGTTGTCAGAAACACAGCTTTACAGCTGGACCAAAGTTCCAGGAATGCTTTGGAGAGAAGAGGCCACGTATACCCACTGAGTCCTTAAAACAAATCTTGACAGAGAGTCTGTTCCATCCCAGATGAAGCCCAAACCCTCCCTGAAGTTATTCCTCCCAAACCCAAGCCAGCACTCCACCAGTGCTCCCCTCTCAGCCACCTGCCCCTTCCTACATTTCCTTCAGCTTAACCCCGTGGTCACAAGGGAGGTGGAAGCTGAAATTAGAGAAAAACAAAAGCCTCTCACATAAATTTTAAGGGTCTGAGTCAGGAGAGGCTGTTAGACCGAAACACCCAGAAATTCAACCATCTGACAGTGAGCAGCCAGAGGCAATGCTCAACACCCTGCCCTGCCCTGGAGACTGACCTGACAGAGAAATCCTTGGGACCTCATGTGGCACGAGGACCTTGGGGTGCTGCAGGGCTCAGCAGCACATCCAGCAGCAAGGCTGCAGCCTCGCTGAGTGCCCGGAGGGACTCCCGGGAAGGCTGGCACCGCTTCCCACCCCCTCCCCCCGTCCGCCCCAGTTGTGAGGGCAGGTTTTGCAATCCTCCCCTGGGCTCACCCCGGGATTTCCACTGCTTTGTGATTATGTGGCTGGGGCGGGAGCTGAATGGAGTGGAAGGAACGGGCCGTCCGTGCATTCTGTTTTGCTGACAGGCCAAAGAACTGCTCCAGAAAAGTGTTTTCTCCCCTCGACTCTCTGCCTGAAGGAGCACATTGTGCTGCAGCCCGTGCAGAGCAGGGAGCAGAGCCCGGAGCTGGGCACCTTCCCTGCCCCTGCCCTCCCTGCCAGGTGCTCCTGGATTCACTCTGCTCCCCCTTCCAGCCCCTGCCATCCCACTCTACCATCCTGCCTGCTCGGCTTTTATCCACTTCTCCCAGGCAGTGCCCCTTCCCCAGCCCGGGGACACCCTTCCCCAGCCCGGGGACACCCTTTCCCAGCCCGGGGACACCCTTTCCCAGCCCGGGGACACCCTTCTCCAGCCCGGGGACACCCTTCCCCAGCCCGGGGACACCCTTCCCCAGCTCGGGGACACCCTTCCCCAGCTCGGGGACACCCTTTCCCAGCCCGGGGACACCCTTCCCCAGCTCGGGGACACCCTTCCCCGGCTCGGGGACACCCTTCTCCAGCTCGGGGACACCCTTCTCCAGCTCGGGGACACCCTTCCCCAGCCCGGGGACACCCTTTCCCAGCCAAGCAGCACAGTCATCACCAAAGCTGTTTCTGTGGCTCTTTACCCCCAGTCCATCCCGAGCAGCTGCTCAGTGACATACCCACGTTAAATAGTCTCAACTGCATATCCAGGTGTGAGATAAAAGTCAGCCAAAGATGTGTGGATTTGTTTGGATGCAGATCAGAGAGACACCCAACAGCTCTGGCGTTTTTGCAGCACCAAGCAGAGTCAGAGCCATTAACAAGACAAGTGTTGCTCCTTCCTGCTCTCTTGAACTGTCTCAGTCATGTAAATATATTCAAATGCTCACCCAAAAATAAGTGCAAATGCCATAAAACCCATTTCAAAGGAAGGCAGTGGAGCAGGCAGGATTTAGGGCCAATTGGAATAATTAGTGTGATGCAAACCAAGACGGGCTAATTAGCAGGAAATGCTGCAGTGTGAAAGAAGGCTGGAGCACAGAAGTGCTCTGTTCTCCCAAAAAACAGCTGACAGGGAGCAGTTCCCACCGAGAGGCTCCAGCAGCTCCACCTGAGCTGTGGAGGGAACAAAGGGACTTGCTCATGTTGAGCTCGACAGGGGAGGGTGGCTGGGGGCTGTGGCACTGGCACCACTGGCAGGACACGGCCTCCAGCTGTGCCAGAGCAGGCTCAGGTTGGACATCAGCAGGAATTTCTTCCCTGAAAGGGTGGTCAGGCCTTGCAAGGGGCTGCCCAGGGAGGTGGTGGAGTCCCCATCCCTGGAGGAGTCCAAGGAAGGACTGGAATGGTGGCACTCAGTGCTCTGGGCTGGGGGACAAGGTGGGGATGGGTCACAGGCTGGACCCCATGGTCTTAGAGAGCTTTTCCAACCCGAAGGACTCTGGGATTCTGTGTCCCTGGGGACTGCCCAGCCCCCCTCACTCCCACCCAATGGCACCAGAGTGGGGAAGCCCTCAGTCCATGTGGGGCAGTGGGAAAGGCAGGTGTCCACAGGAGCAAGGCTTCTCCCCAGTGCTGAGCTCTACACTCTGGCTCTGTCCCTGCACAGCAGCCACGGGCACTGGAAGGGCTGGAATGAAACAAACTCCTCCAGTGGGACCAGCCTGGAGTGCTGGGTGGGCAGAACAACACCCATGAGTGTGCCTGGCAGAGGGCTGGGAGCAACCACAAACACCCTGCTGGTTCTCAGCTCTTTGTGCAATTCCCCACTGGGGAATTTATGGGGCTCATTAGTCTGTGAGGGAAGAGGGACGGGTCATTTCCTTCAGAGCAGACACTGTGGTGGAATCACAGTGTAATCAGGCACATGGCTGCCTGATCAGACAACCCTTCCAGAAACAACAGCCCTTCAGAAGCCTGAGCTGGCTCTCAGAGCTCCCCACTCCAGCAGGGTTTAGGGAGCTCTCAGGATGTCCCCTGGCACATCATGGCAAGGAGTGATGACATGGGAGCAGAAATTAAAAGCACCAGCAGCCAAACCTGGGCTGGAGCCCCTGAGTGCAGCTTGGACACCACGGGACAGGGAAGGGCTGTGGCTCCCTCCCTGACCCCCATCAGGGCAAGGCTGGCACCCAGAGCACGGGGGAGGATGGGGACCAGTGGGGAAACAACGGCAGAGTGACAAGGGGTCCTACAGGCACAAAACCTTCCTTATTTGCATGCTGATGGGCCAGGAGCATGGACAAGGCTTACACCACTGTCCTGCCATTTTGTGAAGGCATCACAACATTAGTGGGGCCTCAGTGCTGGTGTGGGCAGATGTGCAACATTCACACCACATCCCAGGGGAACCAGCTGCTCTGGCAAGAGCCCCCCATGTGTGCTTACCTTGCCTCTGTAAGGTCATTTTGTTGCTAGCCAAGCTTCATGCTGGAACCATGGCCACCAGAACACCTGATGGGGAAGAGAAGCCACAATGTTCATTTGTTTCTTTATCACACATATCTGCTCTTCTCCTCAGCACCCTCCCCTCCTGCCCACGGGCTCCCTCCCTTCCCTCCCGAGGGGGTCCCAGTGAAGCCTTGTCACTGGGAGCTGCCCACACTGCCAGGACCTCCCAGCTCCACCCAAGGAGCAAAGATCTTGCCATCACTTGCCAAGGAGGCAGCAGCACCAGCCCCTCACAGCATGTGAACCTCCAGGCAGGGAACTAAACCTCTGGACACCAGGTTTCCCATAAGAACACAACACCTGCACCCACAGGGATTGCCCCCACCCCAGGGACCTTGGCTGGAGCCAGTGGCAATGGGGACAGTGACAGTGACAATACAGCACAGCAGGGAGGGGGGATGTCACTCCGCTCCAAGGATCACCCCAGGAGCACAGATCACCAGCTTGTCCTGGGGCTGCTGCTGCCTGGCCCTTCCCAGCCTTCCTCCAAGGATGTTTTTGAGACCATTTCCAGGAAGGACACTAATTGCTATTCCAGCCACCCCAGTCTCCTCCTCTCCTGACAGCGAGTGTCACCAGCCCCTCTGCTCCAGCACTAATGAGAAACCAGGGGGAAACTCCACCCAGGAGGAACCCTGGGAGGCCTCATGCACAGGGCATGCACTGCCCTCCTTCCCTGCAAGGCTTCCTGCTCGGCCCTGGCCCGGCCTCCGGGGGCTCTGCATGAGGCTGCAGGTCCGCAGAGCAGTAGCTGCACCCCTGGATGTGCCCCTGCAGCGCCACAGATGCTCCAGAGCAGGGAACAGCAGCGGTTTAACAGCTCCCCCCGAGACAGCCCAGCCCGGAAGGGGCTCCAGCTCGTGGCCAGGCACAGAGCACAGCCAGACACACGGCTGTGCTGACTTCCTTCCTGACACTGCTCAGGGTGTCACTGCCAGCGGAGCCCCAGCCCTGAGCTCCCACCAAGGCAGCCCCAGGACCCAGCACCTGCAGCTGGGAACGCATCAACCACGAGCAGCGCTGGGAGCAGCCCCAGCATCACCTGCAGGGGTGAAACAACAGCCAGCCCCTTTTTAAAAGTGTTACCAACAACCACAAAACCAGTTTGTACAAGCAGCTCCATATGATCAAGAGCTGCATTTTTCTTTAAACCGTTTCCAGAAATGATTGTCATTAACTGCAACTTCCCCAAAAGATGTAGGTGTGGCCTGGAAAATTCGAGCTCAATTTGTTGGTGCTTAGTAAAAGGATGAGGAACTGCAGCAAGAAACTGTGGTCAGCAAGAAATGGCCTAATATATCCAACTCACATCCTTACAAATCAGCAATATTTACTTACTTAATTAATAGTTGTCAGCTGATTTACAAAAATAAACACAGCTTGCCTGAGGGCAACTGCTCCATCCCAACCTGAGCTCAGCCCAACACTGCTACTGCCAGTGCTGGCTGCAGTGGCAGCCCTGCTCCTCCTGCCCCCTCCTTGGTGGCAACATTTCAAAAGACCTGGGGGAGTCAGGGGGACCAGGAGGAGCCAAGGGGACCAGGGGGAAACAGGGGGAGACAGGGGGAGCCAAGGGGACCAATGGGGACAGAGGGACCAGGGGGAAGCCCCTGGCAGAGGAGCAGGGGCTCTGCCCCAGCCCTGGGGCAGGTGAGCCCCAGCCCGAGCCTTGCAGCCGCTCTGCCGAGCTCACGAGGCTGCAGCACTCCCCAAAGAGCCACAACAAAAAAAAAAGAAGCTGCTCTGAGCCACCACGTGGCTCCAGCAGCACCACTGACACAGGATGGGTTTGGTGACTCAAGCTGAAGCTGCACTGCAGGCCACGAAGCCAGAGCACCCACAGGAACCAGAGGCCCGTCCCAGTAAAAACACCGGGGGTTTAGAGCACTTCAGGGCTCTGTGTCCCTTGGAAAATCCCCCAACAGCACTAACAGCCCTGAGGTTTGCATCTGCACTGCCAATGAGAACTGCAAAATCCCAGAAGATCCCAAGTAAAACTCTAAGAAACAGTCCAGAGACTGTGAGGACGAGTGTTCACGTACCCAAAACACACAGAGGGTGCTTCAGGTGCTTCAGAGCCCCCAAGGGGCTCAGGGGGAAGTTGTTCTCACAGCTCAGGAGGGAGCAAAAGAAACCACCAGAACCTGGTGCCCTGAGGATTAAGGTAGCGTGTGCCACCTTCAAACAGGGGCTCCTCACTCAGAAAAGGCTGAGCAGTGGGAGCCCCGAGCCACACCAGGCATTGCAGCTGAGCACCCTAGCACTGCAGCCCAGAGAGCCCGGCCAGGGGCACATGCCCAGGGCTCCAGCAGGCCCTAAATCACATCCCCAAAGAACCCACAGCCATTGGACTGTTTGGTATGGGCCCTAAGGCCACGATTAGCAAAGCATTTGATTATCCTGCTCAGCGCTGCAGTGTGCCTCAAACAATAGAAACCCCACTAATTTACAGCATCTTCCCTCTGCCCACCCCTTGTCCCAAGCACAGCATCCAACCAACGTCGTACAGCGACAGCCCCTGGCTCAGAGGGGCTGGTTACATAGGAAATGCCCAGGGGGAAAGCTGCTGGCAGGAGACAGCAAGGAGGCACCCACCCAGCACACAGCACCCAGCACCCAGCACCATGCCCACACAACCCAGCAAGGCTCTGGCAACATCCCTGCACGGGCTCAAGGAGCTGGGTGGGGAGGCAGAGGTGCTGCTGGAAGGACTGAGATGAGGAGGGGGCACAGGAGGGGAAGGGAATGCCCCCCACACTCTGTGCTGTGGGCTGTGAGGGACAGGCACCAGAGCGGGGGGGGGAGTGTGACCCCCCAGAAATGGAGAGAGCCACCAGACTGGCTCAGTCCCCACGTCAGAGCTGCTTGTGCCAAAATGGGACACGAGCTCTGCGCTTCACAAGGAGCTCCTGACTTTTAATCAACCCACAGAGCTTCACCTCTCCTTAATTACTCTGCAGTCGCTGCCTCAGGGGGACAAAGGCAAAGCCAGCAGAGGTGCCACTGCAGGGACAGCGACAGTGAGACCTCCCATGCTGGATCCTCCTGTGCCCTGACCAGGGATCCCACTGTCCTGCTCCCCTCAGAGCTGGATGGGGGAGCTCTTGGGAAACATGGAGCTGTCCCCTTGCTCCTCTTGCCCAGAGAAGCTGTGGCTGCCCCATCCCTGGGAGGTCCAAGGCCAGTTTGGAGCAACCTGGGACAGTGGGAGGTGCCCCTGCACAGGGCAGGGGGTTGGAACTAGAAGGTCTTTAAGGTCCCTTCCAACCCAAACTATTCCATGATGCTGTGAGGATTCTATGATTCCTCCCCACACCTCTGAGCAGGTCTCTCCAAATCTCCCCTCTGCTCAGAATATGTCCCAGGGATCCCAAGGCACAGGGGCACAGGGTGAGGGGAGCCAGAGGGCATAGCCTGTGTGCACTCCCCACATCTAATGCCAACACGACTCTTTCCTCCCAAAACTGCACAAAGAATCCCTGTGGGAACGTGGGTGGTCAGAGCCTGCCACACAACAGGGAGAAAGAGGAGTCAGAGGAACTGCTAGAAGAAACACTAAGTATCTTCAAAAAATATTTTCCCAATCCACAGGCCAAACCCTCAGTCCCAACAAGCTCCATTCTTGCACGCACAGGAATCAGGATTTGCAAACAAAAAGTTGTTTCTGCAAGAGAAACCCCAAAACCTCAAATTTGCTTAAGAAACAAAATCTAAGTGTTTTATTTCCCCATGCAGCAGCAGTCCCTGGGCTGGAGGCACTGCCTGAGGGCAGGAAGGACGTGGGGCTGCTGCTCCCCATGGGGGAGAGGGGACACTGCTGCACCTCATCTCCCCCAGCCCCTCTGCTTGTCCTTCCCCTGTTTCCTGTGGCTCCCTCAGGAACCTGGAGCACAAACCAGCCTCGGGATCTCCACGGTGTCCCAGACAGCCTTGGTACAGCAGATGCCACAAGGGCAAGCATTTGGCATTCCCACAAAGCCAGAAACTTTGGGAAGCACCAGCACTTGCTTCAGCCACGATTTTGTGCCTCCCACTCCAAGCCCATGTGCCTGCACAGCCCCAGTGAGGTGGGCAACAACCCCCCCC
>VXBA01001901.1:286283-304878 GCA_013399895.1 Serilophus lunatus | reverse complement strand
GGAAATGAGGCGGGGGGTGCCCGGTGCGGAGCGACAGCGCCGCAGGGGAATGGAACTCCTTGGGAGAGAATCGGTCTTGACGGCGATTACGGCNCCGTGCTCCGGAGCCCTCCCGGGCCGAGAGGGTCCCCGCGGGGGTCGGGCTGAGGAGCCCCCGCCTCCCCCTCCTCCGCACCCCGAGGGTCTGCCATGCCCCAGCCCCAGCAGCTCCGCCGGGAGAACCCCCCGTGCCCGCTGTCCGCCCCNCACGGCTGGCACGTCCCGCGGCCGCGCTCATGCACCAGCGACCGCCGAGCAGCTCTAATCTTCTCGGATTTTTTAATTTGCCTCACAAGGTAGAGTACATCCAGGGAATGTGCAATGTACAAGGAAAGGGCTGGGCAGGCGAGCGCGAGGGGAGGCGGGGGTGCCCCACGGGGCCCGGGACTCGTAGCTAGCAGGCGGCACGCTCAGTCGGAGGGCGCGTCGGGGGTGACAAAGGTGCCCTTCTGGTCCCACTGCATGTCCCGGATGCGGCGGATGGACTGGATCTGGGGCTGGAAGGCAGACCACTCGTTCCAGTGTCGGAAGTCTCCGGTCTCAAAGAGGTACTGGTAGCCTCTGTAGCCAGGGTACTGGTACCCGACCCAGCTGTAGGGAGAGCAAACACAGCGCGCCTGAGCGGGCTCGGCTGTCGCTACAGGCAGCAGCGCCGCGGCCGCCACACGCCTGGGGAGCCGGCAGAGCCCCCGCGCCCCCCCCCGGGCTGGGCACGAAGCCCTGGGTGATGGGCCGAGAGCAGCCACGCGGTGCTTTCTGGCTGCCTGAGAGCCCCACGCAGCGGCTGGGGCGAGTGGCAGCGCGTCGGGGCACAGGGGAGGACGGGGAGGGCGGCCACTGCTGCAGCCGGGCTTACGTTCCACTGGGCACCTGCACGCTGCCCACGCGGTCGCAGAAGCCATAAGCCCAGAGGCTGGGCACATCGTCCTCCTGGATTTCCATCTTGTTGCCCTTAAAGTCAGCAGACTCGTAGAGGGAGATTTTGTGGTCCTCAGCCTCCTGGGGAAGACAGAGGGGAGGCTCTGGGTGGCGTGGCCGAAGCCCCGGGGCTGCTGCAGCAGCGAGGCATCGAGCAGCACAGCGCCGCTCCGGGCAGAGCCCAGCCCCCGCTCCCGACCACTCACCATTTTGATGGGACGCATGGACATGAAGCAGTCGCTCCGGTAGCTGCTGGACCAGGTGTCCCAGCGAGGATACTCGCCCTTCTCCAGGATGAACATCTCCCCACGCATGTTGGCCTGCTCGTAGGCCACCCAGCTGGGGACAGGGGGGGACAAGTGGTGGGTCAGATGACAGCCGGCAGCTCCCCTCCTGCTCCACCAGCCTGCAGGGCGCTGGAGGGGGATCCCGGCACCCAAAAAGGCTGTGGGTGCCAGGAGTAGCCCTAGCACCACCCCAGCCCTGCTGCCACCTTTCTCCGAGCCCAGGCACTGTGCTCTGTGCAGAGCTGGTGCTGCTGAGAAGCAGAGCCACGGGCCCCCAGCTGGAAGCTCACTGCTGAGTGAGTGTGTCCAAACCTGCGGCAGGGAGCAGCAGGACTCCCATGCAGCTTGTGCTCCCCACACCCTGCACAGCACAGAGTCATCTCAGGACTCTGTTTTCCCTCCTGCACCCCCAGGCCCGGGCTGTCTAATCCTGGCACGCTTGCACGCCTCACTGCACCAGCGCCAGCCAGCGCTGGCACCCGGCCCATTGCCGGGGTGCAGGGCTCGTTCAGCTGCAATGTCACCTCTTTAGCAGGGCCATGAGGTGCTGCAGTGCTGTGATTGTCATGGGCTGGGGCTTCAGACCCCCCCAAAACCACAACTGCCCTGTGTTTGCTGCTTCCCATTTCCCTGCAAACAGGGCTCCTCCTGCAAAGGCCAACAAGCATCCTTCCTGCTGGCAGGAGACGTGTTCAGGTACCACAGGCAGCACATCCTCACACTCACTTCTAAGGCTCAGCTCAGATGATTTCTGTCTTTTCCATTTGTCTTTCCCTAAGCGTTTTTAGGCATGGAGTCCTACCACTGAGTCTCAAGAAGCCTCCAAAGATCCCAATGACACCTAAGTTCCCCCAGTTTCACCCTTTCTATATCTAGTGCAGCTTCCCAGGTGTCACACCTGAGCTTCTTCCAGGCTGCCCCACCCCCCTTTCATTAAAGAGTTGGATATTCTGAGTTCCTAATAAAAAAATCATCCGTGCTACACAGTGCCATTCAAGGTGATCACAGGTCACCATCCTGGTCTCCCAGGGCTGCTGCCAGGGCAAGTCCTGTCCTCTGCATCCTGTCCACAGCGCTGGCAGCCCCCCTGCCTCCCCAACACACCATTTCCAGCCAGGCACAGCACGGAGGGATGTTCTTTCAACACGGGGATCACCCGGCTGTTCAATTGTCTGCTTCGGGGATCGTTTCTGTCCCTGCCTGTGTCAACTATTCCCACGGCTTTCAGACCCGCCCAGCCCCATTGTCGCTGCTCAGCTGCCTGGATGCAGGCAGGCGTGTAGGGCTGCCTGCCTATCTCTGCCTATCCCTGCCCACCCCTGCCGGCCCCTCTCCCTCTCTTCCTGTCCCTGCCTGCCCCTGCCCATCCCTGCCCACTCCAGCCTTGTCTCCATGGTGGCCCTGACCACCAGCCCGATCCAGCTCTCCTGTTTTGTTTCACCTTGGCTTCTCTAAGACCCACAGGTCCCTTGCATTCTATGGACAGTTCCAGGTGTCCAGGTGGACACCTTTCTTCAGCCCAGGGCTTTGTCTCTGGTGCTCTTTGCTTCGCAGGTGGCCCTGGCATCGTTCCCACCCACTCTGGTCCTCCTGCCCCCCTTGAAGGAGATCCAGGACCCCCTTTTTGCTCCTGCCCTGCTCTGCCCAAGCTGCAGGGAGATGCTCCAGCACATCACACTGTGCCCAGGGTACCTTCAGGGCCATGTCCCCAACCCGCTGGGCCATCCCCAGGGGCACGGCCCCCTCCGTGGCCGAGGTCACTTACGGTCCAGAGGTGACAATGACACTGCGCACTCGGTCGAAGCCGCGGTCGGCCAGGTTCAGGCACTCGGCAGTGAACTCCATCTGCCTGCCCTGGAAGTTCTCCTGGTCGAAGACAACGATCTGGAGGCACAGGGAAAGGGTCAGATGGAGACAGCCATGCAGAGTTGTGCTCTGTGTCCCTGCACAGACCCTACATGCGTGAGCCCACTTCCCCACGTGTCCCCCTCGGCTCCCCAAGCCTTCCAGCAGCTTTCCAGCCCTGGTACCCCAGCAAGCCGAGCTTTGTGCATGAACAGCCCCATCCCAACATGAGCTGAGCATGGGAAGGTCCCCCTTGGCAGCTGTCCCTGCCCCGAGATGGCCTCATTCTGCCCCTGGTTTTGCTGATGTCGGTGACCACGTTGGTGGGAAGGAGCTGCTTCTCCAGGTGCTCCATGTGTGCCATGGCCTTCTCTGCCTGGCACGGTGTCACTGGAGCCCTTGCATCACCTGCCCTGCTGTAGCACCTCGGTGGCATGCTGTCCTGGCATCACTGTGGGGTTCAGTGCTGGCTCTGTCACCCACAGTGGCCTCTCCATCCCTGCAGAGCACCACAAGGCCCCTGCATGCTCAGGGCGACAAGAGGGAGCAGGTGGCAGCAGCCAACACTGACAACACAACCCAAGGGACAGCATTTCCAAAGCCAGTGGTCCTCAATGGGTTGTCCCGACCAAGGGACCCCTGGAATGTCCCTCCTGCAGCAGCTGCCCAAATCCTGTACCTGTGCCAGAGGGACAGAGCAGGGAGGGGCAGCGGTGTCTGCACTGCTCTCCTGCTCTGGGAGAGACACATTCCCCATGGGACAATCTCCTCCTGCCCCAGAGGTGCTGCCACTGTCTCACGGAGCGTGTCCTTCTCATAGGGATCTGCAGGGCTTACCCTGAAGGCTTCTGGGGAGGGCTCCTCGCCCTTGCTGTTTGCGACAGGAGCAGGATCGAGGGATGGAGTTGGTGCAGGAGCTCCCTTCTCCTTCTCCTCCGCAGCCTGGCCGGGAGCAGCGGGTTTTGTGGTCTCAGACATCGCGGTGGTGGGCTCAAGTCTGTGACGGGGCACCAGCAGCAGTTTAGAGAGAGGCGTGGATATCGGCCCTTCCCCCCCGCTCTGGGGACAGTCACATCGGGATGGGGGTTCTCAGTGGGGTGGGCGGCCAGGGCCAGGAAAAGAGCCACTGGAACGTTCTCCAGGCAGGGGCTCCTGCCTTCACCAGGAGGACTGCGGGAGGTCCTGGGGTCTCCTCTCTCCTTCTGTGGTCAGGAGAGCCCTGAGCGTGGTCCCACCACGGTGGGGGTGCCCAGGGCAGTCCCTAGCCCTGGTGGTCAGGCACTCCCTGCTCTCCCCAGCCGGGCCCTGGGCACTGGGGCCATCCCGCACGGGGTGCGCCTGGGAGCCCGGGGGGCACTGGGGCAGCGTGTGAGGGGTGGGAAGGGGACGGCCCCGGTCTGCTAAGGCCGTGGCCCTGCAGGCAAGTGTCACCAGCAGCTCCCCCGAGAGTGGAGGGCGGTGGGATGCTGAGCACCGAGGCGCTCTCAGACGTGATGACCACAGCGGCGGCCACGGCTTAGACCCTGCGTTTCCCTCTCCCCACCTCGGGTCCGGCTGCAGCCCGGTGCCCGGGGACTTTGTCCTCTTACCTGGGCAGCTGCTGCTTCTTGTTGGAGTGAGCGGGCTTGTGTTTCGGGGCGCCGAGAGGCCCCCACTTTATAGCCTGGCAAGGGCAGACCCCCGGGCGGGCGCACAAAGGAACTGCCAGCTCATCAGTGTCTGCGCGGCCGCCCAGTCATCACATCCTGCAAAGCTCTGGGCGAGCTGGAAGCCTCTCCCCGGCCCCGTGCCCAGCCGCTGAACCCAGCACTTTCCTTTGTGCCCGCGGCACAACAGAAGACCTGACCGTGCCACTTTGCAGCGCGCCGCGGCACCCGCTGCCCCGGCAGGGCATATATAGCCCTGGCACGGCCGGGCCAGAGCCGGCACCGGCACACCGCCCTCCCCTGCCCACCGCCCCCGGCCCGGCCCCGCACGGACACCCACCCTGCTGCGGTGCCACGGCTGCCCCAGCCCCGCGGGGCCCCGCCTGCGGCCGCACTGGGCTTTCTCTCCTCCAGACACCCAACCTCTTGCTTTGAACATCCCTCTGTGCCCACAAGCGCCCTCAGCGCTGCCCTGAAGATGCCAAAAAGCGAGACTCGAGTGTTCTGAAATGCTTCGGGAGTTGTTTTTTTTTATCCAAACGATGTGCAATTGAAGCTGACACGTTCTGAACGATCTGAGTCCCTGAAAATGGTGGTTGTTCTCCGTTGGGAATGTCTCTGCTCACTGGCAGGGCTGTTCTCTCGCTTTTTAGCCCACTTTCCCTGTGCTGTGCTCACTCTGTACCACTCCTGGTTCTGCCATCAACACACTCACAGTGTCAAACCCCAAGCGGGGTTTTGGGGCATCAGCTCCGTCTGAGTGGCACAGGAGGAGGGTCGCAGGGTGTCTGGATGGGGACACGTTGGCACTGGTCCCCGTGGCAGCTCAACCTGCGGTGCCACTTCTCCTGCATCCCAGAGCACCTTTGGAGGACCTTCCCCTGAGCCCCTTTGAGCCTCTAATGGGCTCCTCTCCCTGTTTGCCTGCTGCGGTCCTGCTGCGTTCAACCTGCACGCTCCTTCCAGCCCCAGCATTCCCGGGCAGCGCCTCATTCGAGGATGCACAATCAAGAGAGCTCAGAGACCCGTGTTTTGCCTTCATCTTTTGTTCCCTTCATGTGCCACCCAGCTGGGGTGGGATACAGCTGCACGCTCTGGGCTATTGACCAAAATCCCTAACAAAAGGAATGTATCGATCCCCTCTTTTCCAGAGGTTTTTGTTTCCCGGGGCCATGCCCGTGATGTGGCCGGGGGTGGGGGCTGCTGCCCCGTTACCCGGGGCACTGCCCTAGCCTCGTTCTCACCTTGATGCTGGGCAGTGGTTTATGATTCCTGATTTCAATTTGCACTCATTTCCATGGCTTTCGTCCAGATTTCTATTTTAAACCTGCCGTCTCTTCCTCCTGGCGCTGGGGCAGGTGTTCTGTCTGCACCGCCTCCCCTTTGCCTCCCGGGCGTTAATCAGCAGGTCTCCCTCATCTCCTGCTCCTGACTCTGCTTCCCCTTTCAACTCCCAGCACTTTTGCACTTGAGCGTTCGAAAACCATCTCAGAGGGACTGAGCTCTCTGCTCCTGAAGGCTGCTCCAGGTTACTCCGTGATACTCTGAGCACCCAACAGCCCCACGGTTTTCCCTGAGCCAGTGCTGCGGCAGGGCTGACACCAGGGATCTGTCCAAGGTGGTTCCTGAGCCACCCAGACACAGAATCTCTCTCTTCTCAACGGATCATCCCTGCCATGGGCTGCAGGTGCTTTAGAAGGCCCCCCTCTGCACCACCCCACCCTGACACAGGGGTGCCTGTGGGATGCACAGCCCCAATGCAGCAAAGAGCTGCCCAAGCAGCAGAAGGCCAGAGCTGGCACAGTGTGGCCACAGAGGGCACAGGGTTTGTTCTACCCCAGTGAGTCCTGCTGCCCACAGAGCTCCTGCTGCTGCGTCCCTGCCCAGCACCCAGCCACAGCACAGCTCCACGTGGCCACATCCCAGTGCCAGGGCCCAGCATGGAGAGTAAGCGAGTGGTGGTCAGCACAAGCTGAGTTTAACTCAGGCCACAGTGAGAGGCTGGGGACAAACTGTGCCAAAAGGCTTTTGCTGGGGTTGCAGCTGTCAGGGCCAGCCCGCACAGCCCCGCTGTGGCCAGGGGTAGTAGGTGGCACTGAGCCCCTCCAGGTCCTGCCCTCACCTGCTCTGCCTTCCCCACCATGTCCGGGGCTGACAGCTGCACAAAAGGTGCTCCAGCTCAGCAACCTGGCAGTTTCCTGGCAAACGATGTTCCAAAGCACAGCAATTCCTGGAAACACGAGTTTTCTCACTTGGACCAACAGCCTCCTTTGACTGCTGCCCACTCTGAGGTGCAGGCTGGGTGGGTGCCTCTGCCCAGCCCTCAGAGCCCTACACATTCCTGGCACTACCCCGGGATGATTTGTGGGGTCTGCGGGTCACTGTGAGCAAAGCTGAAAGGTATTGAGGTGCCCAAAATGTGGGTGCAGCAGACCCTTTCCAGCACAGAGGCAGGAGGCTGCTGCAGCATTCTCCAAAACATGACCTTCACCTCCAGCCCCTGTGCAAAAACCGCCCCCCACTTCCCATGCCCCTGGTCCCCTCTGTTGGGGTGTCCATGGCTGCTGCGTGCCCAACCTGCAACACACTGCCCTGGATTTCAGAGAAGGCTGCTCTGCCCCTGAAGGGAGAGCAAGTACAGATGTGTCCTTCCTCCCACTTCCCAGAAACAGGTGAGGAAAGCTCTCCGTGCTGCCAGAGTGGGCAGTGCTGCCAGCAGGCAGGAGGAGCCCTGCCAGAGCTGGGAAATGGCCTCAGCCCGGTCCCACGCTGGAGAGGGCACGTGGCAGGAGCACTGGCAGACCCTGGGGGCGATGCCCTGGTTCCAGAACTGTGGGGCCGGGGGTCAGAGCCCCTGCCCGGTGGGCCCGCTCAGCGTCCTGGCTCATCAGCGTCTCTGACACGTCGCCTTTGTTCTGCCCGGTCCCTCCTCCCCGCCATGTGCTGAGTTAGGGGTTTCAGTAATGCTCCCCTAGGCTCTGTCTCTATCTGGACACTATAAAAACCCAGCCAGAGGCTGCCAGATATGTCACCTCCCTGGGCACCAGCGCCTCACCCCAGGTAAGTGCCGGAGCCTGGGGCAGCCGCTCCTTCCCCAGGGCTGGGGCCAGGGACAGAGCAGTTGCAGGAACGCCTGGAGGAGCATCCAAGATCTGGGGCTGGATCTCGCCTTGGCACAGGGAGCAGAGGTGGGGGCCTGGGGGGGGGTTGGGTGTTGAGGGATCAGGAGCTATCGCTGGCCGTGGCAGTGACAGGGTGCCAATACTCAGTGTGGGCACACAGCCACCTCCACAGCACTCCCAGCTCAGCACTACCCTGCCTGCACTGTTTGCCTGCACGGGTGGTTTGGCTCAGGGATCTGCGAGTGGGAGGAGTAATCTCCCTGGGCACGGGCAGGCAGTGCCAGGACAGCTGCCAGGGCCAGGTGCCCAGTGCTCTGCACAGCCCAGGAAGCAGCTCTGGTTGGGCAGGGAGAAGCCCAGCCCATGCTCTTCATCTGCTCCGGTGTGGAGCAACCCCATTGTTGCCCCCCTTGCTGCTGGGGGATGGAATTGGGTTCCTGAGGGCATTTTCATCAGAGCAGAGGATCAGTTTTAACACTCCTGTTGCCCTGTGCCCCAGCAGAGCCACCATGACCCACCGCTGCAAGAGACCCTCCGGTCTCTGGAAGGTACGGGAGCCCGGGCAGGACCAGCACGGCGCCCTGTGAACACCTGGGAATGGGGCTGCAGCATCTGCCCAGGGCTTCCGCACCCCCAGAGCCTCCTGTCTCCCTCCATCCCCCTCAGATCGTGGTGTGGGATGAGCCTTTCTTCCAGGGCAAGAAGCACGAGTTCACCACCGACTGCTACAGTACCCCAGAGAACGGCTTCAGCACCGTCCGCTCCTGCAGGATCGAGAGCGGGGCGTGAGTGGGGGTCCTGGGGCACTGCCACCCCGCAGTGCTGCGGGACCCCACGGACGGAGGGGGGTGGGAGGATGGAGATCTCCGGTGCCTTTTGCCACCTGAGCCGCGGGGCTGCCTCCTCCAGGAACCCGCTGGGTGCGGCGGGCTGTGAGTGGGGTGGTGGGCACCCCGGGGGTCTCACCGCCCTCCCACCCCGGCAGGTGGGCAGGCTTCGAGCACTGCGGCTTCCAGGGGCAGCAGTTCATACTGGAGCGCGGCGATTACCCGTGCTGGGAGGCGTGGAGCGGCAGCAACGCCTACCACGTGGAGAGGATGTGCTCCTTCCGCCCCATCACCTGCGCCGTGAGTTCCCCCCCCCCGGCTCCCCCCACGGGCGGCCCCCGGAGCCCACCACTGGGCTGGACCCTGGAGCCCACCTCCGGCCACGGGCTGGGGAGCCGGGCAGGGCGACGGTGCCAATGCCGTGCCCCTCTTGGCCACAGGACCATGGGCGCAGCCGGCTGATGCTCTTCGAGCAGGAGAACTTCCAGGGCAAGCGGGCGGAGATGAGCGACGACTGCCCCTCGCTGCCCGCCCTGGGCTGGGGCAGCAGCACCGTGGGTTCCTTCCTCGTCTGCTCGGGCGCGTGAGTACCCAGGGGCTCGCACCCCCCGGACCCCGCACCGAGGCGCGGGAGGAGCCGGGGATGCTCTGGCAGCTGCCGGCGCCCTGCCCGCTGCCAGCCCTGAGCGCCGCCGCTCTCTGCTCTGTCGCAGGTGGGTCTGCTCGCAGTACCCGGGGTACCGGGGCTTCCAGTACCTGCTGGAGAGCGACAGCCCCGCGGGCGAGTACAAGCACGTGCGGGAGTGGGGCTCCCACGCGCAGACGGGCCAGGTCCAGTCCATCCGCAGGGTCCAGCAGTGACCGCGGGGCCAGAGCGCTGCCGGCTGCGCTCCCCGGGCACCGTCTGTCCTGCGGGGCAGCGGGGGCAAAGCTCAATAAAGGCTCGGTTGTCCAAGGCGGCGCTGGCAGTTGGGGAGGGAGGGTCATGAGGGTGCGTGGCCGGGAGCGGTGCCGTGCCCGGGCACAGAGTGGCGGCTCTGCAGGTAAGGGCGTGTGGGAGGAATTTTTCTGCTCCTGCAACAAGCACAGATATCCACACGTCCCCGTCGCAGGCAGGCAAAGCCCTGTGCCAGCCCGGCTGTGGGCTCAGGGGCTCTGCAGGGCCCTCACACCCCACAGACTTCTTCCACTCCATCAGCATCTTCCAGGGGCTGGAAGGAGCTACAGGATCCAGCAAGCTAAAGGTGCACTCTATGCACCCATCCTCGCATCCATGCCCACCCCCGCGCTCATCCCAGCACTCACCCCTCACTTCCACACACCCAGTGTTCAGTAAATGCAACAGGGAAAGGCTGGTCTGGAAAAATTCTTCATTTCAGAAAAGCTCTGGAGAAAAGCTTTGATGTGATGAAAATGCCCTGTCCATGACATTTGCAACAGCGAGGCCACCAGTGGAGGGATTGCTGCCCAGGAAAGGATTCTGTCCACAGGAAATCACAATTAAAAAGGAAAAATAGAAGAAACAAAAAGTTTCGGGATAGGCTGAGTGAAACCCTCCAGGGCAAACCCATCCGGCAGCAGCGACACCCGAGGAGCGGAGCTTCCCAATCCCTCCAGGGCCACAGCTGGGGGCGACCCCCGTCCTGGGCACCCCGCTGACCCTGCCCAGCCCCAGAGCCCCGGGGGGATGTGGGGGGCTGGGAGCGGGGCCAGCACACAGCCAGGCACGGCGGACGTCTGGCGGCAGGACCGGGGGTCCCCGGGGACCCGGCAGGGGCCCAGAGAACAATGAGGGAGCCCAGGAGCTGCCCAGCGCTGCGGAGGGGCCGCCACAGCCCCCAGAGCGCAGGGCCGTGTCCCCAGGCCGGGCTGCTCCCTCCGCCACCTCCCTCCCTTCCCACCCAGCCCGGCCCTATCCTGCCACCATGTCGCCACGGCTGTGCCTGCAGCAGCCCCTGCGCAGCGCCCCTTGTCCCATGTCCCCATCGCTGTGGGGTGCCCATGCCAACCCAAAAGGGCTGTGGGGAGCCCGTGACAGCACGAGGGGCCGGTGTCCTGGGGAGGGGGGGGTGTGCCGTGACAAAGGGATCCCCGGGGTCTCCCGAAGCGGGATCGGTGCAGAAAGGTGCGGGAGAGGTGCGGGGAATAATGCGAGAGCGCTGCGGAGCGGGGAGCAATGCGGGGGGGAGGTGACTGGGCCGCATTTCCAGCATTAAAATTTCATGCGAGTTGCAGCATCCTCCTGCGCCGTCGGTAGGGCCGGGGGGGCCGGGGGGCTGCGGGAGGAGGAGTTTGCGTGGCCGCCTCTTCCTCAGGGAGGCTCTCGGAAAGCTCCAGCACAAAGGAGCGGCGCGGCGGGCGGGAGCGAGCGGCCCCAGCCCGGCCTCGGCAGCAGGTAACGCATCGCGGACATCGCTGCGCTCCCCCCGGAGGGCGATGGGGCACCGGTGGGGTCTGGGGGCTCGGGCCAGGAGCGGGGGAAGGTGCCCCTGGACTCGGGGGGTGCTGTGGGCATCGCTTCGGGGGGCGCGGAGCCGGCGGGCGCGGCTGCTCCTTCTGCTCTGTCCTCAAAACATACGGCCTCTCCACACCCCCCATATATTTTTCCCTGGTTATAAATAATCCCGTCCCGGCAGGAGCCCCCCCTTCCCAGGGTGCCAGGCTGGGGCAACCCGGGCCCTCTCTCTTTGTCAGGGCAGGGGCAGCCGCGCATCCCGCAGCGTGGTCCCGGCCACATCCCGACCCGGGGGGCGATCCCGGGTGAACCCGGTCCGGAGGTGGCACCGGGCAGCCTGCCCCCCCACCCTGGCACCCCCTGCAGCCCCCGGCCCCAATCAGAACTAACTGCTGCGCCACTTGTTTGTATTTTTTCTTTTTTCAGAATCCTCACCAAGAATAGGGCTCCCGCCAGGTAAATGGATTCTTGCCTGATTTTCAGTGCTGCTGGGAGGAATTGTAGCCAAAATGATGGTTTATTGCTTTGGCTCGTAAACCCCATTTTCCCCTCAAGCTGGCGATCCTGGGTGGGCATTAGAGACGAGGCTCGGGGCAGCACCCCCGGGGCGCAGCACAGCCCTTCCCTCAGAGTTAACCTCCCAGATGCTCCCGGCTCCTCTCGCGGAGCCATTTTCTCTCATTGTCTCGTAGCCTTTTGTGTGTGCGAGTAGATCCTGCGCGAGGATTCAGGAGGAGCCCAGAGATAATCAGGGTTTCAAGCGTTTTGGGCTTGCAGGGTGCCTTTCACACCCTCACACCCCTCTTTTCCCAGGCTGCAGACAAAGGCGGGGGTGCCTGGCACCACTGCGGCAGCACCAGAGCCCGGGATGTGCCCAAGCCTGGGTTCTGCTGGATGGCAGCGGGGATCAGACACTGCTGCCAGGGCCCGGGACAGAGATATTTGCCACCCTGCTGGGAGCTGGGGAATAGGGTGCCTGGATGCCACATCTGAGAGATCATCTCTGGGCACAGGCTCATGGTAGCGCTGTGCCTGCTGTGGCTTCACCTCCCTGCTCCTGCCTGCAGCAGAGCCTGTGCTCCCCTCCCTCCTTCCTCACTACGGGGGGATTTTAGTCCCTGTTCACCTCAGGCGCTCAGCCCCAGGGGCACTGTCTGTGCCACCCACCTGGCGCAGCTCCAGCTCACGGCAGGCAGCGCTCGCTCTGCCCCGTCAGGGTGTTTAACTGAGCCCTGCCTGCAAAAAATTGCTTTTCCCTCCCTGTCTCTTGGGATGTGCTCCATCCCCGGGTGAGAGAGGCCATCCCAAAGCGGTCATGGCCCGCCTGCCCCACCACAGGCACCTCCCACTCGGATCCAGGCCGGGCTCCATCCATCTGCCAGATGCTCACTGGCATCTCCGGAGCTCATTCCCACAGCTGGGTTGCAAATGTGGCCTGGACGTGCTGTGCCCGCGGGGGGGACTGTCCTGCCTGCGGCGTGCGGTGACAATGAACCGCGGGAGGGAAGCAGGAGCGGCTCCACAGCCGAACTGCGGAGTCATCACGGCCCGGCTCCCCAGGACATGCTGCCATCCTTTGCCAGGAGTGCAGGGCGGGAGCAGCAGCAGGGCAGGCAGCATGGCTGGTGCAGGCATGAGCTGACTGCTGGCAGCAGCCACATGTCCCCACATCCCCGCGGAGGTGGAGCAACACCCACTGCAGTGCAGCTGTGACCGCTGGCTGCCCCAGTACAACCAGTGCCCGTGGAACCACAGGGTCCCAGTGACCCAGCTCAACCACAGGGCGTGGGCAGAGCTGGCAGAGGCAGCAATAGCAGTGGCAGTCAGTTCCTGCCCCCAGTGCAGGCGTTCCAGCAGCAGGTATGGACAGTTTGGGGCATTTCTGGTTCCTGGTGCCTCCCTGTGCATGGTGGTGGGTCCAGCTCCCCCAGTCTGCAAGGAGACAGGGACAAGGGGGTCCCTCCTGGCCCCCTCACCGGGCCTGTGCCAGCCTGGCTTGGCTCAGCTCTGCCCGGACACAGCGCCGTGTTTCTCCCCTTTGCTGCGTTGGTTGTTTCTTTTGCAGCTGCTAATGACTGACCTGAGGTCTGTTCACACAGTCCCCTCACGGCCCCCACGGCACGGAGCCACACGGGACAGGGGGACACTGCACGGCACTTGGGCTGCTGGTGACCACAGGTAGGACCCCCGGGGCGGGGACATGGGCGGCGTCAGCCCGATGCCCTCCCACCCCTCGCAAGCCACGAGGGCTCTGGGCAGCCAGGAGCCTTCCTCCCCGTGGCCCCATCCCCTTGTGGGCTCTCCCCGGCCTTCAGTGGGATGCAGGGTGTCACACTGCCTCCAGGACCACCTGCACGAGAGGGTGTGTGCTCCCCGTGTGCCCAGCGGTGGGGAGGGGGTGGCCGCTGTGCTGCCCAGGGTCTCACAGCGTCTCTGCTCCTCAGTGCCACCGCCCCAGGGGCACGGCCCCGCTTCCTGCCTGGCCAGACCAGTCATTCCTGGAGGGGAGTCGGGCTCAGGGAGCTGCTGTCGCCACCCATGCACGATGCCAGAGCTGGGCCAGCCCCAGCAGAGTGCCACAGTGCCCAGAGCCATGGGCTGGAGCCACGAGCCCGGCCACCGCGGGGGACACAGCCAAGGACGTGGTGGTGGGGACGCCTGAGGACACGGGTCTGCTTGTGTGCACAGTTTTCCTGCAAGGTGCTGGGCTCCCATTCCCTCCTGCTGGTCCACCCCAGCTGTGGGCAGGATGAGACCTGCCCCCTCCCTTGAATGCAGTGTAGAAGGAGGGAGAAGGAGAAGGTGACAGGAGCAGAGCTGTGCCAGCTCCTCAATGTGACACAATGGTCAGAGCCCAAAGGGACCCTGGTTGTCCCCACTGACCCTGCCTTGTCTCTCTGGCTGTTGGTGAAGTGCATCTTCTTTGTGCTCTGGAAGTGCCCTGCACTGCTGATGTGGTGTCCCAGCAGGACACTGCTTCCACTCCCCTGGGAGAAAATACCTGGTCTGTGGAGCAGCTTGGAGCGTGGTGAGGGACATGGGCAGTGAATCCTCCTCCTGTGGCCTCTGTGGGGGTAGCAGTGGCCCCAGAAATGGGTGGGACCAGTTCTCACCGAGCAATCCCTCCAGCCGTTGTCCCTGCACTGCAGGCGGGCTGGGAGCGGGGTGGGCTGGGAGCTGAGGGCAGACACAATTCATGGCAGCTGTTACAGCCTTGAAGTCCAAACTGGAAAAGTGTCCTCCTGGGGACCAGCAAGAGCCAGTGCCGCAGGAGGAAGTGACCCAGAGGGACACAGGGCAGGGGGTGGCCTGGGGGCCCCATCTCAGCCTTGTTTCTCAGGTCACAGTGCCCCTGCCACCTCTCGGAGCTCTGCTCAGCCCCATGCAGAGGCAGTTTCTGATGGCAAAAGGGCCACTTTTCCTCTTCTCTGTGGCATAGTTTTCCTTACTGGACCTCACCCTTCCTCCAAGAGAGTGGGACCTCAGTGGAGACCCAGAGCAGCTGTCATGGTCTCTGCAGAGGCCCTGCTCTTGCAGAGCTGCCCACAGCCTTGCCCATGGCACCACCAGAGATGCTTTCACCCCTTCCCTCTCTGCTTCCTCCAGCTCCTTCAGTGTCCTGACCTGTGTCACTGCCTGGCACTGCTGAGGCTGTCTCCTCCATGCATCCTGTGTCTTGTCCTCACCAGTACCAGGAGGGGGGAGCATATGCTGTGGGGGGACAAACTCCTTGTTGTCTTTGGTACCTCACTGGCAGAGATGAGAGGGGCAGATCTCTACAAAACATTTAACTCAGAAACAGGTTAAACCCTCCAATAACACCTTCCCAAATCTTAATCCAGTAGCAATACCCCAAAATGCCTCCTGCTGTTATAAGCCAGAGCCCTGCTGCTCTCCAGGACCGGCTCTGCATGCTGCCACTGCACTCCAATATTAACCTACTAACCTGCCTGGACCCCTGTGCCCTCACAGGGGGCTGGCACAGCCCCTGGCACACGGACTAACCCACTAACTGGCCCCAGTGCATGCCCTACTAACCCACAGCTGGCCCTGCCTCGCACCCACTAACTGTGGCAGCAGCTCTGCCTTTAAAGGGGAACAGAAAAGCTGGGAAAGGAGGTTTGGAAGTGCCAGGTGTCAGTGTCAGGCTGTACAGGCAGGGATGGGCAGGGGCAGCCCCAGCTGCAGGCTGCAGAGGGGACTGGCACTGGGCGGCAGCAGTGTCCAGCAGCCCCTGTCCCAGGCAGAAGCAGTGCCTGGCAGGCCCTGCCCACACAGGCAGCACCAGCCCCAGCTGTGAGGAGGGAGCCCCAGGGGCACCTGACCATGCAGGCAGTCCCTGCCCTGGGCAGGAGAGGGAACCAGAAGCCCCTGGCCTTGGAAGCCTTTGCCAGTACGAGGAAAGGGTTTCTCCTCGCACGCCCTGCCCGGCTCTGCCCGTGGAGCCTGTTGCTGACTAGGAGCCTAAAACGGTTTTATCAGCAGAAGCTTTTCAGTTCCTTTTTAAGCCAGTAGATCTCTGTTACTAACACATTCCTGAACTGAATTAAACAAACTAACCATTGCTGCTTTTCCTCTTCATTTCTCTTCCAGTGTGTGTGCCCTAAGGCAGACCAGAGCCCTGTTTCTGTTACTAACCTGTACTTCTGTTACCACTGCACTAATCCTTCCTGACCTGTTTCTCTCTTGCTACTAACCAACTCTCTTTGCACTTTGCCTTTCGGGTGCTATTTGCCATGACAAGTGACAGTGGCTCCTCCTGGACTCCTGGTTATTGACCTGCAGCTCTCCAATTTTTGGTGCTGCTGAGCATCCCTGGCTCCCATTAAATGTGATGGGAAGGAAGATGTTCAGGCTGGGGACATTTTAAAATTTCCCTGTTGTCCTTGTGTTTTCCAAGCAATGTCATGCGGTGCAATGAGGGAAAGAGGCTGAGTGACAATAGGACAATACAAAACCATTTATAATGACCAGTAATGGCTCCAAAGGTGCAGCAAACCCAGTCTGCAGAGAGACTCAGCCACAGAGCAATGCTGCTGCCATGAGCCCCACCAGAGCCTGACCTTGAGGCTCTCCTGGTGCCACAGGTCACCCGTCATGGGGAATGGTCTCACGCTGCTCCCTGCACTGGCTCGAGGTGCTCCCGAGCTCCTCTCTTCACTTCCTTTGTCTCTCCACAGTTTACCTTGTGCCTGGTGCATGTGGAAGCTGTTGCAGGATAGTGTGTCCCTGACTAACCACTCTGTGTGACCGCCGGGTTGGTACCACGCCAGGGGCAGCAGGGGGCAGTGGGTGCTGGAGGGGGCTCTGCCATCAGGCTGCGATGGGGCACAGCCTGGGCTTTGCTCTCTGTCTGTCTCAGCCAGATGAACATCTCTGGCCTCTGCAGGGATCCTGCCGAGGTGGAGGCTCCAGGACCTGGCCCATTGGTGCAGGTTTGGCGTATGGGCTGGTGACCAGAGGCTCACTGCTGGTGTTCAGGGCTGCCATGACCGAAAAGGCAAAGCCAAGCCCTGTGTGCCAGCAGAGGATGGTGGCCCCATGCTGCTGGTGGGGACAGACTGGCTCCTGAGGGCATCCCAGACCATGGCTGCTGAGGGCACATGGCAGTGTGGGGCTGCACCAGCCAAGGGTCAGGGCAGCTCTGTTCCAGGGATATGGATCCAGACAGCATCCAACTCTGGCAGCTTTCTCTTGGCTTTTCCTTGTGCTCACTAACCCCGTGGTGAGGGCCTCCCCAGTAACCCACTGTCACTGGTTTGTGTCACTGTCTCCCCACAGCAGCTCTCCTCCCTGCACTGGAAGGCAGAACCAGTGGGGTGCCCTGGATGGCCTGGATGTGATGCTGCCACCACCTCAGGGCATCCCCAGTCTGCACTGATCCCAGCCTGCCTCTTGAGCCAGGGGGTCTCACCAACCATCTCCACGTCTGTCCAACCTCCACCTTAGACCACCAACCACTGGCTTCCCCTTCTTCCACACAGCTGGCACCAGAGCAGGTTTTTGGGCTGATGTTCCTGTGTTTGATAGAATGGGGAGGCAGGGCCCTGCTGTGAGCCGGGAGCAGAATGGGGAGCAGGAATGGGCCAGGAGGGCAAGCCAGGTCGGGCACAGGTTGGGCAGGCTCAGGGTTCTTGCACAGGTCAGTGCTGGGCTGGGGTTGTCAGAGCTCCCCATTATGAGGGACTGTCCTCCCTGCCCCACAGACACCAGAGCAGCTCCTCTGCACCCGGGGGGGACCTCCCTAGGCCGGTCACTGAGGGGAGCTATGGGACCACAACTCACCCACACACCCCTCACACACACCCCTCGGGGGGGACAGGCCACCAGTGCCCACGTGTGGCTGCTCCCTCCACAGAGCTGAGCAGAGCGGGGCTGGGGGGCAGAGAGGTCTCACCCAACAGCCTGGTTGCCCCTCTGCTCTGTTCCTGCACCTCGGGGCTCCCTGTCCCTGCTCCTCAATTCCTGTGGAGGAGTCTGTCTGTCTGTCTATCCGTTTGTCTGTCCCCCTTTACTAGTGCCCCCAGAGCTGTCTGGAGAGTGGCACAAGATGCAGACCCCCCTTTACCTGCAGGGGTGGGGCTGGGGCTCCCCAGCAGAGACATGGGCAGAGGTCGGTGAGTGCTGCCCAGCCCTGGGGTGCGCTGTCCTGCCCAGGGTGGTCCAGCTCACGATGGCCAAGGCTGTCTCTGCCCTGCAGGACCTCACAGCCACCCCATGCCCTGTACAGTGGGAGTGGGCACGGCCGTGGTGGGTCTGGACACTGGTGTTGGGCAAGGCTGTTCTGGAGCAGGGGTCCTGGGGTGGCCTCAGCACTGACCTCAGTCCCAAGGATTTCCCCACAGCCCTGGGGATGTTCCCACTACCTGTAATGTATACTGTGAACATGGCAAGTGTGCAAGCACCCCGCAGTGTGATGTGTTTGTGGGGCAGGGTGGGCTGAAGGAACCGTGCGAGATTGGGCTGGGGGTACCCCGGCTCCCACGGGGCACAATGTGGGGTGCAGGGGGTGGCCAGGACAGTCTGCCACCGCCGGGACAGGCGGGCATCCTGCTGAAAAGCCGGGGCCAGCCAGGGCACTGGCGGAGAGAGGGACAGAGAGAGCCCGGGCCCTGGGCGAGCGGTGGGCAGGGGGAGCTCCGCGGCGGGCAGGACCTTGCGGGGCGCAGGAGGGGGGTCCCCCCCTCGGGCACCGCCGGAGGGTGGCCTTGGGGAGGGCGCTGACATCCCGCAGCGCAGCCAGCGGGCACGGCGGGCATCCCCCTCCGGGATCCCCCCGCGGCGGGGCCGTGCCCGGGGGTGGGCACAGGGAGCCGCGGGCAGCGCGGAGCGGAGAGTGAGGGGGATGCGGGGGCTGCGGGGGGTGCGGGGAGTGCGGGAGCTGCGGAGGGTGCGGGAGGTGCGGGAGCTGCGGAGGGTGCGGGAGGTGCGGGGGCTGCGGGGAATGCGGGAGGTG
>VXBA01001901.1:236253-286210 GCA_013399895.1 Serilophus lunatus | reverse complement strand
GGGGTGCGGGGGATGCGGGAGGTGCGGGAGGTGCGGGAGGTGCGGGGCACCCGACGGTTCCGGGCCGGGCCGGGCCGGGAGGGCGGCGGCAGGTGGAGCTCGCGCTCCAGGAAAACCCTTATCCCGGCTCCATCCCTGGAAGTGCCCAAGGCCAGGCCGGACAGGGCTTGGAGCAGCCCGGGAGGGGGGGAGCCGCCCCTGCCCGTGGCGGGGAAGTGGAACGAGATGAGCTCTGTTCCAACACAGACCATTCCACGGCCGGGACACCACGGTCACACGGAGCAGGATGCGGCGCTGGTCCATCGCTGTCCCGTGGGTGAAGCTGCGGTTCCCCCGGTTCGTGGGGGGGTCCCGGCTCCGTCCCCCGCCCCACCAGTCCCGGCCGAGCGCGAAGGCAGCAGCCGAACGCCAGGCTGATCTTCCCCGCCCTGAGCAGCATTTTGACGTGTCACAGCGGGTCTCTCCAACAGGAGGTGACAAGAAATGTGTACAAGCAAAAGAAATGCTGCTCGTTTGCATCAAATCGCGCCGCGGTTCTGTGAAACGAATACGTGGCATCTCGGGGAGCGGCTGCGAGCGGCGCTGGGGTTTCTGCCACGGGGAGACCCTGCGAGAAAGGCTTTGCCGGAGGGATTGTGAACGCCTCGAGCAAATTCCCGAACGCCCCGGGGCTGGCCACGGAGCTGCCGAGGGAGCTGGGCAGGCAGGCAGGGAGCTGGTCCTGGGCAGCTCCGTGTCTGGAGCATCGAGGGTGCAGCAGGCTGCTGCTGCCACGGGAGCTCATCCTCACCTGGTGTTCGTGCCCTTGGGTGCCCTGTGCTGGCCCAGCCCCGGGGTCAGGGGATGCTCCCTGAGGGTGGATGTAGGAGCTGTGAAACACTCCATGGCTGCAGCTCTGACTGTTCCGGGTCTTGCAGCAAGTAGAGCCAAGAACCACATGTGGTACAGAGTGAAGCTGGAGCTGAAAGCAGGATATCCTGGTGCATCTTGAAGCAATTAAAGTTTCAGTTACAGAGATCTGCACGTGCAAAGCTCTTGTCCTTCCCTCTTCCACCTTTGCGGAACATGAGACTGGCTGCAGCTTGGTTGGGCACCAGGATAATGGCTTTAGGCTGAAAGAGAGTAGATTTGGATTGGATATTAGGGAGAAAATCTTCCCCATGAGGCTGTTGAGGCCCTGGCACAGGGTGCCCAGAGAAGCTGTGGCTGCCCCACCCCTGGAAGTGTCCAAGGCCAGGTTGGAACCACCTGGGACAGTGGGAGGTGTCCCTGCCCAGGGCAGGGGGTGGAACTGGATGGCCCTTAAGGTCCTTTCCAACCCAAACCATCTGTGGTTCCATGCCATGGCAAGGGGTCCCGGGTCCTGGTTTCTCCAGGCTGGCTCTGGGCCAGCACTGCCCTGCTCTCATTAATATGTGGGATTGTGAGGCAATCCATAATTAGATGCTAACTGAGTTTTCTCTAAGTTGGGTGAGGGAAGGTCACCAAGGTAGGACTGGAGTCAGCTTATTGTTATTATCAATCAATAACCTATTTATTTTCCAACATTCCTATTAACCTCTGCGAGCCACTCGCTGTTTCCCTGTGAAAGGGCTGTGCCACCCCTTTGCTGACTGCACAACTCTGATTGAAAACGGAGCAGTGACCCGACCCCAAAGGCAGAATCCAATTAAAATCATTTTCATTTGTAGATTAATATTTTTTAACATGTTCTACATCCCTCGCTTCAGCATTTCACACAGGAACTGCTGCCTCGTTACATGAGTGCCTGTATGGATAGTGCCGTAAGAAAATAATTACAATTAATTAGACATGGAGACAATAGGACCGTCCTTTTGTGGGACTGAGGGACGGTGCCCAGTTGTGACGTGCCACCCCTGTGGTGGCAGTGACCAGCAAAGGGACAGGGTGGTCTCAGCGTCTGGCTCCTTGTGCCACTGTTGAGGCAGCAGCCCCAGGGAGGGGGGCAGGGGAGGGTCACTGGTGGTCTGGCCTGAGCTGGTGGAAGAAACCAGATGCCCCAGGGGTGGGCACAGCACAGAGAGTCCCTGCCCCTGCAGAGCCTGGTACTGGGCGCTGCTGGGGGCAGCGATTGCCTGATGGGGCTTGGTCTCGAGTTAAAGTCTATTATTAATAACATGACTTTGATAATAAAAAGATTAACATTAGGTTTATGGTTTGCAGACTGCCCTTACCGCGCTGTAATCATCCCTCATTCATATTCATGAGCTTCTCATTAGTAACCACTGCTTACGAGGCGGCTAAACAGCCCAACCCTTCAGCAGCCACCAGCTCCTTAACTGCTTAACTTGCTCGCTGATTACCAACATCAAATTAACTCTGCAGAACGGATCTAATAAGCTTCCCGGTGGCTTCAAACCTCCTCGAAAATTGCTCTGATGTCTCCATGGGGCCCCATTAAGAAAAATCCTTCCCCTGTGAGTATAGCAGAGAGTGCACCAGGCTGTGGCCATGGCTGGTGCCCAGCCCTGCCCGGGTCTGTGGCCCCGGTGCCCACGGGCAGCTCCCAGGGCACCCCCGCAGTGCCCCCCAGAGCAGCCCCACCCCGTGTGGTGCCTTTGCAGTGTTTGAACTGATGAGCTGTTTTCCCTGATTCTTCATTAAACACTCCAAGACTTAATTTGACTATTGGTAGCTTGGGGGTTGTGTAGCAAAAGAATAAATAAGAACGACCTTTCCATTTAATTAGTTTCTTTTTTAGATGTGGGAAACCTTGGCATTCCAGCAGTGAGTGTGAGGAGGTTTGGCAGTGTTTAGGAGCAAGGGGACCAGTCCAGTGATGCTGGCCCCTGTCTGGGCCAGGTTTGGGGACACCAGGACACCCCACAGTGCCGGGGACAGCGTGGTGCCATGGGGGACAAGCCGTGGGCTGCAGAGGAGACCCAGCACAGAGTGTGGGGGTGGCTCCTGGCAATTATCTCTGAGGAACATTGCAGCACAGCCGGGCAGCAGTCATGGCCATGCAGAGGAACACTGATGCTGAGCATCAGGGAGCTGGGGAGCCTTCCTCCCTCATTGCCATGGCAACTGCACATAGGGATGGAGAGCTGAGGGGTCTGAGGGGGGTGCACCCCTCCCATTACACAGATCTCTGGCTGAGACACTCCCAAAATCCCCTCTGAGAGGTATGGATGGGATGCACCTGCTGGGATGTCATGGGCTTCCATCACCAGGATCCCTTCTAGTCCCAAGTCCACGTGGGGCTCAGGACCCCTGCATGCAGCCAGACCCTCTGTAGCTGGGTGGGATGAGAGATCCAGCACTGGGACATCCCTCAGCACCTGGGAAACGTGTGCAAGCTGCAAGGTTGAGCCCCAAGACACTTCCTTGTGTGCCCCAAACTCCTGGCACGGGAGCCCCCTGCCCTGCCAATGCTGATGGAGTGACCTGAGCAGCTGCAAATTCCCACATCCAGCCTGTATTTCCTGCCTGCTGGAGAGTGCATCTTGCAGCAAGGCAGAGACAGGGGAAATTTAGTAGAAAGGAGGCTGAGAGTTTGTGTATGGGCTCCCTGCTCTGTGGCACTGGGGGCTGAGAGGTGGAGGAAGCAGCAGCCAGCAATGCTGTGTCCTGGCCCTATGTCCTGGCCCCCTCATTCCAAGGCTGTTAGGGGCAGGGTCAGGGTCCTGAGCCCTGGAACTCCACAGTTTTGGGGTCTAACACTGTGCTGTCCCCGAGCCAGCAGTGTCCCCCTGAACAAGCAGAGGGGGCAGGGACCAGGCTGTGTGCCCATTTTGTGCCCTGGGGTCGGCAGAGGGTCCTGTAGCCCTGCTGCACACAGCCTCAGTCCTACACCATCCTTGTCCCAGGAGCCCCTGTGGGGGAACCTCCCCACGGAGGAGTCCCCTGAGCTGCAGCAGCATCCCTTTGGGGCAGGACATGCTGTGGGCTGGGGCAGTGACAGGCGGGCACTGGCTGTTGAGCAGGTGAGGAAGGAGAACCTCGGCCTTCTGCTCAGCCAGAGGGGATGTTCCTCACTGGCTCCCCAGGTCCCCTAATGCCCTACTTTCACTCCCCATCCCTTGCCCACAACCCCCCTCCCTGCATATTCTCCCTACTCAGGCTGATATTAATAGTGGCTTATTCCAACCTTTCAGCCCACTATCTCCCAAGAAAATATTTATCCTGAACTCCGTTTTCCATTTCTTTTCAATTACCCCATGTCTGATCACCACCCCACGAGTCTCCTCTTTAGCTATGAACACAAATCCTATTGCCTTTTCTCTTTCCATGAATTTGCCATTTGATTTAAGCTGCATTTTCTCCTGTTTTCATCAGTTCTGGCCCTCTCCTGCTGTATATCTCCCTGTTTATCTACTTTCCAAAGGCCTCCTCCTATTTCTCTGGCCTGGATCAATACGACTGCAGAGCCAACTGGCAGCTCCTTGCTGCTGCTGCCTGTAGTTTTTCTTGGGGGACTTGTCCAGTATTTCTTGTTAAGCTTCTGTCTCAGCTTGTTCCATTTCTCATTAGGTTTCTGCTCTGGCATTGTAGTATTTCTTGTATTTCCACACTGCCCAGCGGATCTCCTGGAATTCTTAATGGTGAGGCTTAAAGCCTCGCCTTTAGTGGGCTCCTGAGTCCTCTTGGAGGCTGGAGGTGGTGAGCAGAGAGACACGTGGATTTTCAGGTGAAGAAAAGAATGTCTCTGACTCCAAACTGGGTCATGATTTTTTATTATAAACGGAGTGAAGGGGGTTATTTTTATTTTATGGCTGTTTTTCCAGGGGATGCATTTCCCGGGGTTCATGGGGGGGTGGCAGTACTGGAGGGTGGGGGACAGCACCCAGGGCTGGGGGGATGGATGTTCTGGGGACATTGCAGCTCGAAGGGCAGAGCAGGGCAGTCCCTACTGAGCCTCCTCTGTGCCTCCTGAGAACCCCAAACTGTGACCCCTGCATCCTTGGCCAGTCCCAAACCAGGACCCCTGAATCCCTGGCCAGTCCTAAAATACTACCCCTGCATCCCTGGCCAGTCCCAAACCAGGACCCAAACCAAACCCCTACATCCTTGGCCAGGCAGCACACATCCTGGCTATTCCAAAGGGGGTTTTATCCCATCTGCATCCCTCCTAGAATTTTCCTTCCAAGAGAAAATCCGCTTTTAAAATCCACCCCAGCTTTCCAGCTGTCAGGAGCCAGCAGATGTATTGCTCTCCATGGCTGCATCTCTGAGTATTAAACATGACGCTACACAATATTTCCTGAGATGCCACAGCACCGCAGGAGCCAAACAGGGTCCTTTAAAATCAAACCAATTTTTCCTGTCTCCTCCACAGAACAGTCTTATTTATCCACACTCAAGCAGCTGTTACTGCAGGTTAACCAAAGGTTGTAAAAACATTTTTCAAATGCCCTTAACTTTGCATGGTTTGTTATTGAAATTATTAATCTTGGGTTGAGGGGTTTTTCCTTATCAGATTGGTACAAAACAGACAAATCCAGCCCTTCACTGCCTTGCAAAGTGCTCTGTCCTCCCAAACTTGGAGCCTTCCCAGGCAATGCCAGGGCCATGGAGCCTCCCCACGCTGCCTGGGAGGGATGGGGATTGAAGGAATGGGGATTGGGAGAAGGGAAACTGTGTGATGGTGATGGTTCAGTCCCTGCAATTCTGTGCTAAATCTCTGCCTGGCAAATCCCTTGGTGCATCCTCACATGCACCCCCCCTGGAAGGGCATTTCTAAGCAAGTGATTCCCTCATCCAGGAGGAGAAACTGAGCATGGTGAAATCCAATCTGTCCTGATTGGGATAATTCACAATGAGCTAAGCAAAAGGGAATTGTTATTAAATGCAAATAAAACTAAATAAAGCTGTTTGGGAGATGCTCGGTGATACACCATCTGCATCAATCAGGGGGATGTTTAACCTGGGAAAATACATCACTGCAAATAGTGACTTCTGGAGCACCTGGTCGGGTGTCCAGAGCTGCCCAGAGCCTCGTTACCTCCCTGTTAGTGGGGGACAGTGATGACACCGTGGTGGACGTGCCAGGGAGACACAGCTCTGACACAGGTCGGGCACGGGAGACTGTTGTGGGCAGGAGGACAAGGAATGGCAGTGGGGGTGGGAGGTGGCCAGAGGTGTGTGACCCACCCCTGAGGAGCCGTGGAACATCCTGATCCTGCAGCTCGCCCATCACCCCCAGGGCTGACAGAGATGTATTTTTAGCTGCTGCAGCACAATTAAGTCTTCTTGTTAGTCTCAGGAGAAGGAGGCTGTTGGTTTACTTGCAAATGCTTGAGGTAATTCTCTAATGGCTCCTCCACCATTACACAGACACTGTTTTCCATCTCTTATCATATGTAATCCCTAATGATTCCTCCGTTATGTCCTGTTTTATTAAAGCGCCATTGAACTATAGCCTATTGATTTAGATTTCACAGACAATTGAAATTTAAATTGACTCCAAATTGAATGTCTCCATGCAATCTGTGTTCTGCACTAAAGATAGATAAAATGCTTCTATTTTTGATAACAACTTATAGCAGAGGCACGTTTTAATTCAGGGAAGGAGTCAGGATTTCCACGCCAGTGGCAGGTGGCCCAGGGGCAGTGGGTTCCTCATCCCCAGGAGCATTAACCATCACCATAGGGCTCAGTGAGAGCTGCAGGCCAGCGTGCATGTGGTCATTTGTGTTTGATTTAGAGAAAAATGGAACTTAATCCATGGAGGATGTGGCTAGGGAATCCCTGGAGGGCTCTTGGCTTATTGAGCACCAGTCGAGCCACCCACACTGGCAGTTCAATGTGCCAGAGGGGTACTCGGCCACTGGGATGCTTTTTATAGAAGAAAAGGCTGGAAGGGCCTTTAAAGCTCATCTCATTCCACTCCCTGCCATGGGCTGGGACACCTTCCACTGTCCCAGGTTGCTCCAAGCCCTGTCCAGCCTGGCCTTGGACACTTCCAGGGATGGGCAAACTGTTCCAGGGCCTCACCACCCTCACAGCAAAGAATTTCTTCCTAGTATCTGGAGTTGGAAGACACCCACAAGGATCATCTGTCCTGCACAGGACACCCTCTAGGATCACACCAGCAGCACGTGGAGAGCAGAACTGACATGGAGTGTGCAGTGGAGATACAGCACCAGAGGGGACAGGGGCCCCACCCTACCCCAAATGCCTGCCAGGTATTCCTCATCCAATGAAGGGCTAAATTCAGCTCTGAGGATGAAGAGACCTGGCTGGGACAGAGGCCCATTGCCAGCAGCATGCAGGAGCTGTGCCTGGACCTGACACTGTGGCTCTCCACTCCCTGTGCCCCATGTCCCACTGTCCCACAGAGTGTGGCCATCCCTGAGGCCCCAGGACCCTGTGCTCCCACCTCCAGGAGCCCCAGTGTAAATAATCAAGAGTTACAGGCTGTGATCTGCCACTGGCTCTGCTCATGTGCCTCCCGCCGGGAATAATGTCTGTGTTACAGCCGACCTTAATGCCAGAGGAGATAATTCTTCCAGGGCAATGAGCTGTTTATTGGCTTATGGATACAGCCCTGTCAGGAAGGGCCATTCCTGCCAGTCCCTGCACAGGGATGGGGCTGTGGGGGGTCATTAGTGGGGTTGAAGCATCTCCTGATGTCCCTCAGCAGCACCAGCAGCCCGGCCCCTGGCCCTCTCCAAGGTGGGTGCCTGGCAGCATCCTCAGAGATGAGGGTTTGGGAAACGCTCCTGAGCATCTCTGAACGGCATTTCTGGGAGAGATAAACTCTGGGCAATGTAGTGAGGCTGAGAGATCAGCCCTGCTCTGCAGGAGAGGAAGGATGAGTTCCAAATACTGTGGCACAGGTATTGTGGAACACAAATATTGTGGCCTCAAGTTGCACCATGGGAGGTTCAGGTTGGAAGAAAGGAAGAGTTTCTTCACAGAAAGGTTTGTCAAACATTGGCACAGGGTGCCCAGAGAAGCTGTGGCTGCCCCACCCCTGGAAGTGTCCAAGGCCACCTGGCCTAGTGGAAGGTGTGCCTGCCCACGGCAGGGAGTGGGACAAGGTGATCCAACCCAGGCCATTCTATGATTCCATGATTTCCTGGCTGTTGGGGCTGTGTCTGGGTTGGGTGCCTGTTCCAGGGATGGGAAGAGCTCAGGAGACCCAGCAAAATCTGCTGACATTGATGCTGCCCACCTGGAAAGCCAGTCCACCCCCAAACACCTTTGCTTAAAATCACATGCCTTTAAAGCCCACCTGAACTCCTACAACTGGAGCTGTCACCTAATTTTTCAGGGCACCATAGTTTTCTACAAATGATAGACAGTAATTAAAACTCAGCTAATAACCTCCTCACTCCTGACATTTCTACAGGGGTTTTCTTCACCACTATCTACATATAGATTAAAAATTGTAATTGGACCAGAGATAGGGTTAGAAAAATCCACCCCATTCCCAGTGATCGTTTGCTAGTGAGTGACACTTGGAAATTTTATTTAATCTGAGGAAAATTGAGTTGAACTTCAGTAAAAGTTGAGTTAATGTGAAGTACCTGCCTTGGGTAGTAAATGCACTTAGCTGACAGGTGGGAGGAAAGAGTGGGAAAGGGGATGGAGCAGAGACAGGGATCAGATTGGTGTTTCCATGCCAAAAAAGTAAAAAACGGAGGAACTGATGCTGTTGGCAGCATGAGGTGCTTTAAGGATTCCTTGGGAACAACCACCCGAGCTGACAGTTAATCCTGCCTGGCCCAGCTCTCCCCAGTCTCTGCCCATCCTCTCCTATGGTGATGCTTTCCCAGGATGTCTGAATGGCCACCCCAGGCATCCCAGGAAAGGAAAGACACTGTGAAATCTGTGCATCCTTCCACCCATCCCAACCCCACAAAGACTATACACACTTAATTACGACCTCAATAATTGTTATACCATGGAATTAGTAATGGGATAATGACAGCATTTATTGGAACCGGTGACATATTAACTAAGCGGGGCAGTATTAATTGCAATGGTGAATTATCCTCATAGACACTATTTCAATTCTTGTTTTGTCACTATTACGTTTATGACAGCAATAATTACATCTCTAATATACTCATTATTGGGAGATACACAGAATAAGTCGGGATAAATGCAGCAATTAAGGGATAATGCTCCTGGTGGGGAGTTGAGGAGCAAGAAATGGCTTTGGAGGCTGGTTTTAAGGACTCTCCTGATGGTGAGTCGATAGTTGGTGGCTCAGCTGCTGGCTGTGCCGCGGGATGAGGGCTTGGCACAGAGGAGCATCCAGTGATCACATTGCCAAAGACACCTCAGCTCCTGCACATGGGGTGGTTTGAGCAGGGATGCCGCTCCGGGGCGTTCCCACGGGCAGGGTGCCCAGGGATACCTGTCTTGGGGGTGCCTGTGAGCTGGGGTGCCCAGGGTGCCCCTGGATGCCTCACTGGCAAGGAGTTTCAAGATCATCAAGTCCAACTGTCAGCCCAGCACCACACCGCCTTCACCACAAGACCTTGTTCCCATCCGCGCGTTTTCGGATCACCACCTCCCCGGGCAGCCCCTTCTGACGCCTGACCACCCGCTCTGCGAAGAGGTTTTTTCCTGCTGCCCAGCCTGCCCCTGCCCCGGGGCAGTTTGAGGGTTCCTCTCGTCACTATTGCCCGGAGCAGAGCCCGGCCCCCCTCGCTCCCCCCTCCTGTCGGGGGGTCGTAGGGAGGGGAAGGTCCCCCCGCCACGATCCAGCTGTTCTCCACCTCATTCCAGCTGCTGCGCTGGGCTGTGTTGTGCTTCTGTCCAGGATCCAGAACAAGGATCCCGGGAAAGTGCTGCCCTCCCTCCTTGTGGCCCTTCTCCAGCCACAGCAGTGGAATCACGGAGTCACGGAGTCACCAAACATTTTTGGTTGTCCCCACAACGTTCCGGCTGTCGGAGACATTCCCATCGGCCGTGACCTTCTGGCTTTCTACAGGCGTTGTGCCCGCGGGGGTGCCTCGGGGTGTGCCCGCACAGTGTCCCCGCAGTGTCCCCGCACAGTGTCCCCACACGGGGTCCCCACACCATGTCCCCTCTCGGTGTCCCCTCTCGGTGTCCCCTCACCATGTCCCCTCTCAGTGTCCCCTCAGTGTCCCCTCTCGGTGTCCCCACACCGTGTCCCCACACGGGGTCCCCTCTCGGTGTCCCCACACAGTGTCCCCCACACGATGTCCCCACACGATGTCCCCACACGATGTCCCCTCTCAGTGTCCCCTCACCATGTCCCCTCTCAGTGTCCCCTCTGTGTCCCCTCTCAGTGTCCCCTCAGTGTCCCCTCTCGGTGTCCCCTCACCGTGTCCCCACACGGGGTCCCCCTTCTCCCGCGGCACGGCCGCCATCCCTGCCCGGCGCTGCCCGCTCCGAGGGGAGGGGAGCCGGGCTCTCCGGGAGCGCCACTTCGTTGTTCGCACAAAGGAGCCGGGCTGTTAACACGTGTCAGGTAACGGGATCCCCCCCGGCTGCGCGGGGCTCTGCCTGACGGATCACCCGCCCCATCCATCTAAATTATGTCACGGGCGATGAGGGACTCGCTCCGTCTGTCCGGAGGCAGCGCTGCCACGCGCCGAGCGCCCTCCTCGCTGTCCCCCCGGACGGGCCGCACCCGCAGGGGCGGGGGTGCTGCCCAGCACCTCCCAGCGGGGCACTGGGGGCACCCCCCTCCGGCCAGGGCCCGGGGGAAGGGGGTGGCAGCCCCGGGAGGTGCTGTCCGCACGGACGCGGGGGGCTGTGCAGCAGGCAGCTGCCGGAGGGTCTCCAAGCGCCGCGGCATCCCAGCGATGGAGAGTGGCTGTTTACCTGGGCAGGTGGTGATAGGACAAGAGGGAACAGTTTTAAACTAAAACAGGAGCGATTTCGATCTGATTTCCCAGCCCTGGAAATGCCCAAGGCCAGGCCGGACGGGGCTTGGAGTAACCTGCGATAGTGGAAGGTGAAGAATTTCTTCCTATTGCCCACATCAGCTCACAGCTGCAAAGAATCTCCAGGGATCACACCAGTGACAATAAATTGGGTCCATCTCTACTCACACATCCCACAACGGGGCTCACCCAAAGGAAGAATCAATCCGGTTTATTTTAGACATGAAGAAAGGAAGGAGAGGAGGGACAGAACCCAATTTTTCTCCCAATTTGGTGCCACACTGATGCCTGGAGATGGTGTCTAATTGGACAAGGCCGTGGGTCCTGCAGTGATGGTCTTTGACTAATGACAGCATGAACTCTCCAGCGGGGCTGCTTGCACTGAATAGCCCTGGGCGATCACCCAGCCACACGTTCCAAATGTGGCAAAGGAAATTGTCTAATAAAGCGATAAAGTGAGGGACTCGCTAAATGATTTGTCTTTTAACTATTGTAATGGATTTTTTTTTTAACATTGTTTTATGTTGGAATGCAAAAAATTATTACAAGTAATTAGAGTCATTTCGATTCAAACCTCTGCTTGGGCTTGACATATTTTGCATACTTCCACCCCATATAACAAGTCAGCTCATAAAAATGCAGGCAGCTCGGAGTGTGGCGGCTCAGGCGAGAGCCGGGGTTGTCTAAACTACCGTCAAATGCCTTCGCCTTAGTGAGAGAGGGGAGGGGAAGGGGGGGAACAGCACCACATAAATTTATTTTGTCTCATTAGGGAGCAAGGAAGAAGTGTGGCTCTGCATTGCCACGGAGCCGCAGTGTCCCCTGGCACCACACAGCCCGGCACCGGCACGGCTCCCTGGGCACTCACATCCCCAGGAACCAGTCTGGAAGGGCAATGCCGAGTGTTTCATCCCGATTCTTCAGCATCCTGCGTGTGTACAGGCACTGAGAAACGCTGAGCAGGTATTTATCCACCCTGCCTAAAGCAGGTGTGTTCGAGCACAAAACCTTTGGGTCTTTGGGTGCTTGGCAGGTGTCCCCTGCCCCGTTGTCTTCGTTAGGGTGATCACAGGCTCATCAGCATTTTCATAATGTGGTAACTGATGGAGTCACATCCCATGGCACAGACCCTCATCAGCCTTAAACACAGAGCACTGGCACAGCCACTGCACCAAGGGCACCACTGCCCATGGCACCAGCCAGCTCAGAGTCCTCTGTCCAGGGAAGAGGGAACCAGCGTGACTTTATGACAGAGAGAAATCCCGAAAGGCAGCACTCAGTCACTGCGGGACCATTTTAGCACAGGGCAGGTGCATCTCTGCAAGTACCAGGAACAGGTTGGTTCTACCCCAATGGTCAGGTCTGTGCTGCCTCCTGTACCCACCTGGCTCCTGGCACAGCCGCAGAGGGCTCAGCTCAGGGCACTGCCTGCCCTCCTGCCCAACACAACCTAGGCCAACCATAACATAGTTCCAAATCCCTGAGGTGTGGGGGGTGCCACAGGCAGGATCACAACAGCAGCAGGAGCACCAGTGTGGTCAGTCCCAGCAGACTGTGAGGTCAGGCAGTAGGGCTCAGCACCAGGCTCTGTGCCAGGCTCTGTGCCAGGCTGTCAGACTGAGCCCTCGGGTGTTGGGAAAGCCACCAGGGACAGCTGGGTGTCTGTGTTGTGCCCGTGCCAGGGCTGTTGGGGTTATTGGACCCCCAGAACTGTGGCACGGACAAAATGATGCTGTTCAGCTGGGGGCAAACCCTGCTGGGACCCCCAGGGCTGCGGCAGAGAGGAGCTGCTGCTGCTGCTGCTGCTGAGTGGGGGCTGAATCCTGCCTGCTCCCCGTGGAGGGACTGTGCCGTGCTGACAGCGCTGTAGATCTGCTCCCGACAATCAGATGGGATCTTTTACCCGCCGCTTTATGTATCTCACCCTGTACACAGCATCTCAATACCAGATCTTATTCTTTCTATTTGTCTTGTTTGAAAGCCCCTGTGTAAGAGAGACAATTTTTTAACTGTAAGATGGATTGCCTGGAGCTGTGCGACAGCAGGGACGGGGAGGCAGGGGATGATGGATAACGTACAAATGATTAGAGGACAGGCCGCACAAATTCAGAGGGAGAGAAAAACATTCCCAGCAATGTCACGGCTCCTTCCCCTCTGGCCAGCACTGGCACGAGTGCTGGCTGTGCCCCTGGTTCCTCTTCTCCAGAGCTGGGGGGTCTGACACAAACCTCTTTATGGCCACAAAACTGCACCAGGTGTGATGCTGGTGCTGCAGGATCTCCTCAGCCCCTCACTGACCCCTCCTGCAGTGTGAGGCCACAGCCTGGCATGGGCACCTCTCTGCAGGGCTCTGTCCCTGTCCTCGTCCTGCTCCCAAGGAAGCCTCAGAGAGACAGTGAGTGCCAGTGAGAGGGGACGAGGGTCGCTGAAGGGAGACCCTCACTGCCAGGCCACGGCTGTGCCATGGCACCTGCCAAGGGGCCCTGGCACAACCTCCAGGTACAAAGGAGAGGCTGAAGCTACTTCCCAAAGAGGATGTTCCAACCTGGGCCTCTGGCTACCACCACCTGGCCCATGCAGGGTCCCACCCTCAGCTCAGTCCCAGTGGTGCAGTGCCTTGCTCAGCACCACAAGAGCCCCTTCCCCCTGCCGAGCTCTGGGTGTGTGCTGGGCAGCCCCAGCCATGTGGCACTGCCAGGGATGTGATGGCACAGGCTGGGCCGAGTGGGACAGCCCTGCCACGGGCAGCAGAGGACCCACAGCCATGTGGGGCGAGGGCTGGGTACAGGCACACTCCTGGCACCACCCCTGCCCAGGGATACGGGGGCAGCTGCTGCTGCCAGCCCAGCACGAGCTGCCAGTGGAGCTGTGCTGGGCTTTGAGTTCCCTCCACCGCCTCATTAGCCCTGATTTGCAGAAGGAGGCAGCAGGCTGGGGCCCTCCTAACAGGCTGCCAGGCTGCTGATGTGCCTGTGCTGAAAACAGCAGTGCCCAGAGATGAGGCCACATGGAATTACTCAAAGGGATGGTGGGAAGGGGCCCGGGAGCTGCCCGTGGGGCAGCGTCCTGGCCATGGCTGTGCTCCTGCGTGCAGTGGGCACCGGTGGGTGCCACCTGGCAGTGCCCTCACGTGTCAGAGGGGGCAGCAGCACAGACCCCCAGGAACACAGCATGGTCCTGAGCCCGCTGAGCCTGGAGCTGCCCAGCAGTCACACAAAAGGTGGCTCCTGCATGGCCCCGGCAGCCACTGCCAGCTGAGCCTTGTGGCACCCCACTGTTCCCAGCCCTGTGACTCTCAGCACAAGGGTGGATCTTACCATCCATCTGCTCACCCAATACAGATGCTAGCACCCTATTACACCTCTGTTCAGCTATTATTCAACTTAAAGGGCTAATAATGCCTTAATAAAACTGTTTAATTGCAGAAAATGTCCTTTATTAACCATAATCACCATATGGTTGCAAAGTACTTATGGCCACATTCATTACCTGGGAAAGTGAAGCTTCTCTGGTGTCTCTGGCATTAACAGGGTGTGCTTAAATTATTCTACATGCTAATTCTTTGAGGATTCAAGGAGTTTGTCATGAAGCAGGAGTGAAAGCCTCTACCTGAGCTGCCACCTGTGCAGCACCAGGCCTTGCTGCTGCCCCATGAGCCCGGCTGCCTGCTGTGGTGCCCCAGGCTGTGGCCACTCCAGTCTCCAGATCCACAGCAGGACCCCGCAGCCTCGTGGGCTGTGACCACTCTGCTGCAGCACTGACACCTCGTTTTGTGGCAGCTGGTGGTGCTGGGTGGCCCAGCACGGGCAGCTCAGCACAAGGTGCAGCTCCTTCCCTAAACCCCGGTGCAAACCGGTCAGCAGCAGCCAATTAATCCATTACCCAGAGATGCATTTTCCATGAGCCGCTGAATCACTGACTCCAAAGCAATTAGCAAATGTAATGAACTTCAGCGCGGAGGCGCTGAGGGGGGCCGTTAACCCCTTCTCTGGACCAGGTGACCGGAGATGCTGGTCCGTGGAGCTCTCCAGACCCAGCATCCCACCCCTCCTGCCCGCACAGCGCGGGCTGCTCACACCAGGGTGAGGTGCCGGTGACACAACCACGCGTCTCTCTTGCCTTCCCAGCACAGCTCACCCGGAGGGAGCTGGGGTCGCCCTGCAGAGCCCCCATGTCCCCACGTGCACCCACCCCTCTCCAGGACTGACATCCCTCTCCTCCCCCAAGCCCCCAGAACCAGCGCAGAGTGTCAGGGATCAGCGCCATCTGCACAAGGTGATGTTCTGCATCATGGACTCATTTAATCCTCCAGCACACAGGGATTGATCACTTTGCACAAGAGCAGCACATCACAGACACAGAGAAATGTCCCTTCCCAGGCTGGATCCCACTCCAGGCAGCTCCAGCAGCACTGCAGACCCAGACACAGGCCCATGGGAAGGTGTCTGCTGATGACAAAGGGGGCTGTGAATATACCTTTGCCCCCCTCGTCCTCAGCAAAGGCTTGGTGCAAAGCTGGAGGAGAAGGAATTGCTCTCATTTTTCAGCTGCCTCAATTTTACGTGTAATTAAGTTTATTAATTGTGTATATTAGTGATGAAATGGAGACACATGACTGTGGGAGCCCACCCCAGCAGCCATCCATCTCTCAGGCATCTCCCAGTCTCTCGCCTGGAGGAATCACAGCTCTGCCACACCATCTGCAGAGGGGTTCCTGGGTCACCCTACTGCCCTGCCATGCCCTGCACCACGGGGGATGTCCCTACTACCAAAGCTCATGCAAATGGACCCCAGAAATGCTGCTGGGAGGATCCCTTCCGACCCCCTGCCATGGACAGGGGCACTTTCCACTCTCCCAGGTTGCTCCAAACCTGGCCTTGGACACTTCCAGGGATGGGGCAGCCACAGCTGCTCTGAAGAACACGTTTCAGATAGTCCGAGGAGGAGAGAGAGACTGTGAACACAGAGGGTGGAGGGACCAACAGACTGAAGCATCCTGAGGAAAGCCAGCTGTGATCATTATTCATAAGGAATAGGCACAGTGTGTGAGCTGCAGTGTTAACCTGGCAGCCCCCCTGCCCGGTTTGTGTCTCAGCCCATTCCCAACACCCCCTCCTGCTCAGTGCCACTGTCTCTCTGGGGTCAGGAGACCCTGTGGCCACCAGCAGAGACATGGCCGGGGCTGGGCTCAGAAGAGGAGCAGCCTCTGGCACGTTTCTCCCTTTGGCTGCTCGAGGGGGTTCAGCCCCATTAGCGATTTGCTAATTCTCATGGCCCTGGGTGCAGCCAGAGGCTGGAAACTCTTTTCCTTGCTCCAGGACCACAAGCAGTGACAAGCTGCCTTGTCTATGCGCCACCCTGGCCTTTTCTCCTGATTTGATTCAGGTTTTACCACCAAAACAAGCCCCAACAAAACAAGGGACAGAGTATCAGAGCACAGATGCTCTGGGTTTGCCGCCTGGTTTGCACTAAGGGCTCTGCCCAGCTCACCAAGGCCTCTGGCTGTGCTGGCACACAGCTCAGGAATGGGGACACACACACATTTTTGCAGGTGGTTGCTGATGTGGTGGCAATGGTCAAGGCACTGGCAGGCTCGTGAGCCAGTGTGGAGACCCAGCACTGGGAGAGGGGCACTGGGAGCTGCTCGACAGGAGCTGCAATCAGAGCACAGAGGAGAGGTGCAGCGCCTGTGAGCAGCAAGAGGCTTCTCTGGACTCAGGGTGGTGATGGCCCCTGGGGCTACAGACTGGAGTGAAACGAGCCTGGGGAGAAGCTGAGCTCTGACTCGTGTTCCTGAGAGCCCGGAGGGATGAGGGAGGTCTTTCCTCAGGCCAGCCAGTGTGTGTTTGCAATCACATCCTCCGTCCCACAGCTGCTGGTGCTGGGAGTTGGTGCCTTCCCAAGCACATCTGCCTTTGGTTTTGGCCCCTGCAGGCCCACGGTGCAGCCCCACAGCTCCCCAGGGCTGGGGGTGAGCCCCAGCCGGGGACCTCATTCATTCTTTCCATGATGTACTTCTCTTGAACATCTGGTTAACATTTTCTGAATGAAAAGAGTTCTTCTTTTCTGAAAAATGGCTTCTTTCCTCTTCTCAAAATTGCTGAGCTATGTGAAAAATTGTCCTTTCATTTTTTCTTCCCCAGTATGTTCTGCCCTTAACCTGCTTTCCTGAAGGAACCTGACCAGAGGATCAGAGCCTGCCATCAGTGTCCCTCCCAAGAAATGCTTTCCCTGGCCAGTGCCCATGGCATCAGCCACTGCCTGCAGACACCCAGCAAAGTGGAGCAGGTCCTCATCCTGGGGTCACTCTCCTCACCCCCGGGAGGGGACATGGCTCTGGTTTGACACTCAGTCCCAGGATGGGTCTCTGTTCACACAGGGCTGAGGGTGTCCCCACTCCAGCAGAGACCTGGGGCTGCTTCCCACTGTGAGGCCAATGTTGGGGGAACCTGCAGGACCCACGGCTTGCAGGGACAAGGCGAGATGTCCACCCTAGAGTCCCACATCCTCCTGCCCTTGGGAGCCCAGCCTGGCTGTGGCTGTCCAGGATAATGGGACTCTAAAGGTTTCTATATGGGAGGGGGGAGTTTGCATTCCTCCCCCCCCCTTCAAATTTCCATCCCTCGGATTTGATCGGGCCCTCTGGGGAGCAGGATGCCGTTTGATCTCATTTTGTGTTCCATTTCTGATGTTACACCTTGTCACGGTGTATTAAGTGCCATCAAGCTCTGTAACACTGTGACACGAGAACCTGATGCTACATGATCGACAAACCCACGCTGGTCCCCAGGGAGCTGCTGACAGTGTCAGCCCCGCCGGCTCCCCCTGTGCCAGGCACAGACCCCCTTCCTTCCCTGGCGCCTCGGGGAGGGGGGGGGAGCTGAATGCCATTAAACCTGATGTCCTGGAGCCTGACACCTGCAGAAAATGAGGCCCTCAATTAACAGCTCGATCTGCATCCAGAGGTGGTTTAAGCACCTTGGGGCTGCGGAGGAGCTGAGCTGGCAGGGACTGGAGCTGCTGCCAGGCTCACACACCTGCCGGTGGGCACTGCCTCCCTGTCTGCACGTGGGGGGGCTTCTGGAAAAGGACTAAAACCCAAATGTGTCACACACGGTCAGACTGACCCTCTGCCCTGCCGGGGGAGGAGACACGGGGAGGACCTGGGCGCATTTGGGATGCCCAGGGCACAAGAGGCAGGGATGGGATGAGGGGAGGAGCAGCAGCAGGGGATGCTCGGGTGCGTTGGGTGGGAGGGCATCACCCCCTGACCCCCCCCTGCTGCTGCCTGGGGGATCCTCGCTGGTTTAATCCACGGTTATTTCCCTTATTTCCCTCTCCCGGGTTTCTTGACAATCGTTAATGTGCGAGTTGACTGATTTTCATGGTAATATGCTAAACAAGTGCCTCTTTCTTTCCGCAGTGATCCAGTGGCTCCGCCAGAGCCCCGTGACAGACTCGGTGCACAATACCCTGATGCAGGGAATGTGGTATGCCAGAGTAATTCCGAGTGAAATCCCGGGGGATTTATGTCAAGGACAAAATAGTGTATCCCATGGGTAAATATAGTTAGCACAGCTGCAAAACAGAATTTATTTCTTGTTTGCGATATCATTTGTAAAGTATGGCATAGGGGAAGCTTTAAAAATGAAATTATAGCAGGCAATAAAAAAAGCTCATAGCACTGTATTCAAATTATGCAACAGTAATATGCCGAGTTCATAAATAAACATCTCTTATTAACCCTTCTCACAGCAAAATGGTGTTTTCTCCCGGAAATAAACAGTCAGAGTGAAAACCATCAGCAAAGGCCGGTGAGGCAGGTCTGCAGGAGGTGGTGCCCCAGGACAAGCATTCCACAGCCCAGCTGGACCCCTGGGACAGGGGGAATTTGGGGTGTGGGCAGGGAAATGACACCCCCAGGCCTCAGCCCTGCTTCCCCCCCAGCCCCTCCCGGGTTATTAAGCCAAGCACAGGGTGGTTATTAATTTTGTTTGCATATGCAGGGCAGGCGCTGCCATTTCATTAGCTCAAGTAAGGACTCAGCACACTTTGTGCAGCTTCAATAATTCTCTTTAAAGTTATTGAGAAATGGATGCTTAATTATATTTGCATATGAAAAATAGGGTCTAATTAGTTTGATTGATTATTATTTTAACCTTAATGACATTTTGAGTATCTGTCCCAACTAATAGCAAACGTATCACTAATAAATCACAATTCTTTATAGCATGTTCTATCGAGCTTCCTTTTGAAATACATTTTATTAATCCACCAGAATGTATTGAAAGTGAAGCAAGTCAAACAACTGCTCATTTATTAAACTGTTTAAATGTCAGATTTATACAAGAGTAATAGTACAGGAAATAAGTCCCCATGAAAGACATCTGCGGGCCAGGGACACTCCAAATCTTTGTTATTTTAGGGAAATATATTAAGGAAATAAAAATTCAATTATGTCATTTATTGCACTAAATAAATTTATATCGACTGGCATAAATGTTTTGCATTAGCAGATGTTCTTTCTCGCAAACTCTCTAATTTGCCGTGGCCGAGCTTCCTGATGGAACAGCGATCCTGCAGAAGTGGCAGCTTGCAGCAGCATCCAGAGCTTTGCAGAACTCTGGGATCAGCTCAGCCTTGGGAACACCGGGAAAAATCCCAGCTGGAGGCAGAGGTGTCCAGCGTGGGCCTGTGGGCACCCCGTGTGCCAGGCTGGGAGCGGCTGAGGAGCCCCCTGCACATCCACCCACCCCCTGAGAAACAACCCAGAGCCGCTGCTGCCCGATCCAGGATTGGAATTCCTGGGCGGTGGTGATGTCCCTGCCATCAATGCCTTAATTAGAAATTAGGATAGTCACATTGGCATAAATTAAATCAGACTAAAGATGATTAACAAAGTAATGCAAGAAATCATTAAATTAAACCACTGTGCCAAGTCCACTGCTGATCTATCACAAATTTGGGCTGCTAATGAGGTCTTAATTAGTGAGTTCGGTCAGAATAATTCACGTCACTCAATTTGAAGCAGACACTTTATTTTTTTTCCAAGGCTGGATGCAAATGGATCAACTAATGGGTCCATAAATAAACAAACACGTTCCTGTGTCAGCTCAGCTCAGCCCTGGCAGCAGCGGGGGGGGGATTTGCAGCAGAGGGGTTGGTTCCCCAGTGCCCCCCACACCCAGTGGGGTCTCTGCCAGCTCTGCCCCCCCTTCTGCAGGGCGCTGCCCACCTTTTTAGGGATGGAACCACAACCTGTCCCAGCACTGGGCAGCAGCGAGAGGGTCCAGCCCTGCCCCAGGGCACAGAACCGCACTGCAGCCACCTCCTGCTCCGGGGGACAATGAAAGGGAAAGCTCATTTAGGCTGGACACCCAAATTGCCCCATTGTCTCTTTAGAGCAACACGAATTGGGCTCTTCCTCTGCTCAGGCGCTTCTCATGAAGCTCAGTTTTGCCTTTCTGGGCTTTTGACCCATGGCAAGCCTGGACAAAGCACATGTAAATAAGACCAGAGCCATCGTCCTTCATCCCTGCGCAGGACTTGGGTGTTTCCCACCCATCCAGGGGCTCCCCACCCTCCCTGCCGTGCCCCATGGCCAAACCTGCCGGAGCCAGGTGTGCCATGTGCCACCCGCACCCTTTGGGGTCCGTCACCCCGGAGGTGATGCTCTGTACAAGCCCACCCAGCCTGCGACTCGGGTGCTCCCAGGTTAAGGAAAACTGAAGGCAAATCAGGAATAGTTAAACTGCATCTGTAATGGATCAGAGCTTCCCCAGGGGTGCAGTGGCCAAGAGCAGGGCAGGCAGCCAGGGGTACCAGAATCCCCAAAAATTGGAGCAGCTCCCCAGTGCACCACGTGAGGATGAGTGTGTTGAAGGCTGAGAGTCAGTGTTACACCGCCTGCATAAATGAAACCTTTAAAAGTGGTCATGGTGGGTTTGGGAAGTGAATCTATGCAGGAAATAAGGAGGGTGGAGCCGGACAGGAGACCCCCAGCACCTCCCCTCCCATCCAGGGAGCTGTGAACCATCTGGCCTGGGTCCCCAGAGCCACAGCTCCAGCAACGGTGGAATTTTCCACCATGATCTCTCCAGAATCGAGCCCTGCTGGGTCCCCCACCCCAGCACAACACAGAAGAGGGACATAAATGAACCCTGATCCTGTCAACGCCACAATACAGAGCAATGGCATCAAGGAATGATCAGAAAGAGCCAGGGAGGGTGACCTGGAAACCTTGTCTGCATGCACCAAGGCTGCAGCTGCGACTGCTGCACGGGGTGTGTTTGGGGAATTAAGCAAAGCACATCACTTTTTTTGCATAATTGAATTCTCTGCATATTTTTTTCTTTCTGTGCATAATCTTCCTTTCATGTTGTTCATGTACTTCCTAGATAATTCAGAGGTTACTTTCCTTGAAAAGAAAATACTGAAAGAACCTATGGCACTATATCCTTAAGTATTCCACTTGTTGTAAACTCCCCGAGGAATCTTACAGACACTAAACATCAGTGGAAAAATATTCAATACATTTTCAGAACAGCTCTTTGTACTTGAAATACTCTGGTTGATATTAAAATATTCTCATTTCCCTATAATTTATAAGAATTCATAGAAGTAAAAGGACTCTATTTTTTCCTCATTCTGTTTAGTGGTGCCAAGCACTGCCAGCACAGGGCAGTGATGGTCACGCTGTGCCCACCTGGCAGTGTGTGCCTGGCACCGGGGCCACATCCTGCACCCCCCACCCCGACTGGGAGCGGGGGCAGCCAGGGATCACGCTCTGCTTCCCAGCACATGAACAGCAGGAGATCTGGAGGGAGACAGGAGCGGAAAATTGCCCACTGACATTTCACCAGCAGCTCTGGCACTGCTCAGCCCCGGCGGGTACGGGGTGAGGGGGCACAGGAGCCCTGGGGGAGTGAGCTGGGGGAGCAGAGGGGTGGGTGCACCCACCCGGGACCCCGTGGCCACTGTGTGTGTGCTGTGGGCACGTGTGGCACCTGTGCCCAGGGTGGGTGGGCACGGTCAGCCCCTCCAGGGGGAGGCCGACGCCTGATGTGTCCATGAATATTTCCCCCCTGTCTCCCGGGAGAGGCACAGGGAGGGCGCCAGGGCAGGGAGGAGGTGGAGAGGGATCCCCAGAGCCAAAAAAGGCTCCCACCAGGGCCGCAGAGGAGACGAACCGCTTCCATTTTGGGGTTAAAAAGGAATTTTCCACTCCTTTTATGGGCTGGAGTGGAGGCTTGAGGAAGGGAAAAGGAGCCAAAACTGTGCAGTCACCTCGTCCTGCCCAGACAGGATTCATTGCTCAAAAATCAGCACTTTTCCCCCAAAAGGCAGCGGGCTGCCCCTGCCATGAGTTCCCAGCCTGGGGAACACAGCTGCCCTGAAGGGCATCGGGAAGGAGCTTCCCAAATTCCTAGCACTTCAGTGGTTAAAATGTTATCACTTTTATTCGTGTAATAGAGATGAAGTTCCTGGGCCTTCCAGGAGCATCAATCTAGAGATTTATTAACCAATTTAAAATACTATTGTCTTTCACTTCAATGTGAGATTGAGGTGTGTTGTCGGAGGAATATAAAGCCACAATCAGCGAGCGGCAGTGCTGGGAGACGCCACTACCTGGAACTCAATAGATATTCATGAACATTCTCGTATTTAGTGAAGGAAATAACTTAATACCGACAGTGTCGATGGAATAATAGCCATTTCCTGGCTGACTTGCAGCCCTCAGAAAATGAGATTGCGCCTGCCTTCATTTTTCTTGTCTTCCCCGCGTTCCTCGGCGGGGCCCGCGCGGCTCAGGGATGCTCTGCGCATTCCAAATCAGCCGCAGGGCGAGCCCTGCTGCCTGCCCGCATCCCGCCCGGCCACCGGCCGGGCCACGAGCATCCCTCCCCGCCGGCACCGCCGCCACGGCCAGGTTATAAATATTCCAATTATTTTTCCAGGCAAAGGGAGGGCGGGCGGGCGGCAGCGCCGGCATCCCACGCCGAGCCCCGCATCCCTCCCAGCCGCACACACGCCGCATAAATATTAATGGCAAAATCAATTTGCACCTAAAGATCTCTCCTGAAATTGCATCCCAGTCGCCACAGTGTGGCCCGGCAGCACAGCTGGGATGTCACTGGAAATGCCACCTTCAGCCTAAATATATAGAAGGGGGTAAATCTCCTGTAATTGTTACATGATTTCTCTTGTTCCTCCATCATAAATGGCAATAAATTGGGGTTTATCATTTTAAGGGCCGCTGGCAGATGTTTCCAGGCCGGCTCCAGAAAAACAAGGGCCCCTCCTCTCCCTGGGGTGCCAACATCGCATTTGCTCCATGAAATATAAAGAGGCTCCTGAGCCCTCGTCCCCACTGTGCCAGAGGGGACAGAGGGATATCCCCCAGGGCCAGCTCCTGCAGGGATCACAGTGGGATCACTGCTGGGGACAGCAACGGCCACAGCAACCAGCTCACTCCCAGGGCAAAGGGGCTCACGATTTTGGACTGGCGGCCTCAAGGGACAGGTGGCCAAACCTAGAAATACTGACAGAGTTAAGAAAAAAAACACATTAAAAAATTATCTAATGTGTTTCCTTACCTCCAGTCAAACCACAGTGTGCAGAGATCTCCAGCAAGGAAAAGTAATTCCTATTTCAATGCTCTCATTTGTTTTATTTGCCTCCCTGAGTCGGGGTGTCCTTGGGCTGTGGTGTCTGGGGAATTCCTCTGCTGCTTCCAGCACCCCCCTGCGTGACAGACCCCAAAGAGCAGCTCCCAGCTCTTTGTACCCCCTTGAAGTTTTCAAAACCCATGGCTGCCTGGGGTCTCCCTCAAAGAAGCCCTTGATTTCCTCAAAGCTCCAGCTCCTGGAATCACATGAAAACATGCACCTGTCCCAGAAGTTTGGGAGCCTCCTGGCCCATCTTCCTGCAGGAGCAGAGCATGGAGATGCCCTGTGGGACAGGGGTCTGTGGAGCTGCTCAGGATTCACTTGGGGCTGGGGACATGTCTCACACGCTGGGGACAGACTGTGCAGGGAAAACACTGATCTTCCAGTCTCAGAAAAAGCTACAGCTCCCACCAATCATTTTTATACCCACTAAACAAAACCTGACAATGAGGATTTATTGCTTATAATATTAAGTGAAGTTTAATTTAGACCATCTATAAAAGTCCCATTCCAGAGTGTTTCCCAAAGATCCTCGATGCTTTAAGATAAAGAGGACAAATACTGAAGTGCTCTCAGAATGTTATGGGACAATTTCCTTTTATGTTGCCATTCAGTGATGTTTTCTCTCTGGCTGGGACCCAACATTTCAATGAATTTTTCAGACTCTTTCCCCCCTGAGCTGCCAAACGATGCTCAGGCGAATGAGCTCGTGCTGGCAGGACAACATCCAGCACTCAGCATTCCCTGTTCATTCCAGCTCATTCTGCTGAGTACCTGCTCCGTGCAATTCGTGAGAGGCTCCTTGGAGAGGCTCCTGAGCCCCCCTCCCCACCCTGACAGGGAAAACAGGGGCAGGTGGATGTTCCCCAGGGCCAATTCCCTGCAGGGACTGCAGCAGGGGCACTGCTCCAGCCCCAGATGACTGGGGATGGCAGGAATACCATCCCTGAGCCCTGTGCTCCACCAAGGCCCTGGCCCTGAGCGCAGCCCTGTGCACCCCGAGGTGAGCAGGATCACACCACCCCATTCCTAAATCTACCAGTTCTACCAGTCACACCAGTTCTGGGCTCTTCAGGGCACCGGGAGCCAGGTTTCTGCATCCTCAGTGTGACCTCTCCCCAGGGGTGCTGAAGGGGTCTGAGGGAACTGAGCCTGTTCCCCTTGCCAGCACTGAGCAGCACCCAGCGTTATCCAGGGGGTTGGAATGAGCTTTAAGGTCCCTCCCAACCAAACCCACTCTGGGATTTTATTCTTTTGTTCTGGGTGTTTCCTTGCAGGGTTGGTGGCAAATGGGAGCAAGGTCAGAGGCCAGGATGTATTCCCAGGGGTCGCTGGCTGGTGGTGCCCGGCGAGGCAGTGCCCACCCCAGCTCTGCCAGGCTCCCCGGTGCTGGCAGCTCTCTGGGCTGCTCCCAGTCAGCTCCTTGCATCAACAGGAAACAGAGCACGATCTGCTGGAGGCAGCGCTGGAAATGGCAAAGCGGTGACGAAGAGCATCACTATGGAAACTCCATCAGTTACACTCCTCCGGCTCAATCCCCGCCTGGAACCAGCTGGGTTGGGAGGAGAGCTGCGGGAAAAAAAAAAGCTGGGAAGAGCGAGAGATGAACTCACCTGAAGAGAGTGAGTGAGTGAGTGAGCGCACCGGGCTGATCGGATCCGCCGCTGCACACGGGAGCTCTCGTTAGGGAGCAGTGCTTTAAAAATAAGCAGAATTTTAATTAAGGATTGACACACACTTTATTCCTCATGACGAGGAACTTGACAGCCATGGCAGGTGCCATTAATTATGGCTTCTCCCGGCACCCCAGCGAGGAGCCTGGCAGCTCCACAGCCCCTGGCACCACACTGGGGGGGTCCCCCAGGCAAATCCCCCAGGAACCCCGGAGTGGTGCCCAGGGGGGTGAATGTCTCCACAGGGTGGTCTGCTCCTGCAGGGGAACCCGCAGTTCTGACTTCTGGGCTCAGGTCTTCCAGTTACCCCAGTGTGACACCAGTAACTGGGTAATTCAGCCTTTTGCCCTGGGATGGGCAGACCGGAGAAAGTTCCATCCTGGTGGTAAAGGAAATGTCTTTGGTTTGCTATTCGACTCCAAATACGAGGGGTGAGGTCTTTGGGATGGATGTTTGTAGAACTCTTGGCTTTACTACTTTTTAGTCTGTGCTTCCAACACCCGGCTGTGCAGAAGCCCCACTGGGGAATCCCTGGCAGGACCAGTTTGCTGCTGGGGAGGCAAACATGGCAAGCAAGCCCATTGCTGGGACCTGCCAGGCTCAGTGCCAGGTACAGAGCAGCTTGGCAAGAGGAACTTGTCGGTGCCACTACCATTAGTTTTACAAAGGCCCTTTCCTGGCAAGACAGAGCCTGACATCGTGGGCAAGCAGGCGGGGCAGGTGACTCGAGGTGGGTTTGCTTGTTCATCTCCCAGTGTAGTGAACTGGTGCTTCTAAAACACCCCAGAAATGATGGTAAATGTGTTTTAAAATTTTGTGACAGTGCATGCACAAATCACCAATTAAAGACTCCCTAAGTGCCCATTAACATGATAAGTCGTAACAGCTCTAAAAGAGACATTATTGTTTATCACGTCAGCGACCCGTGGATTAAGGACTCCCCAAGTACACATTGACAGGGGGAGTGGAACATCTCCGGAGCTGTTCTGTGCATCGCCGCACTCAGCTGTGGAGAACGGCAGCGCTCAGGAGCCACAGCAGCACCCTGGCTGCTCAGCACCCTGGCTGCTCAGCATCCTGACTGCTCAGCACCCTGGCTGCCCAGCACCCTGACTGCCCAGCACCCTGGCTGCTCAGCACCCTGGCTGCTCAGCACCCTGACTGCTCAGCACCCTGACTGCCCAGCACCCTGACTGCCCAGCACCCTGACTGCTCAACACCCTGGCTGCTCAGCACCCTGACTGCCCAGCACCCTGACTGCCCAGCACCCTGACTGCCCAGCACCCTGACTGCCCAGCACCCTGACTGCCCAGCACCCTGACTGCCCAGCACCCTGACTGCCCAGCACCCTGACTGCCCAGCACCCTGACTGCCCAGCACCCTGACTGCTCAGCACCCTGACTGCTCAGCACCCTGACTGCTCAGCACCCTGACTGCTCAGCACCCTGACTGCCCAGCACCCTGACTGCCCAGCACCCTGACTGCCCAGCACCCTGACTGCCCAGCACCCTGACTGCTCAGCACCCTGACTGCTCAGCACCCTGACTGCCCAGCACCCTGACTGCCCAGCACCCTGACTGCTCAGCACCCTGACTGCTCAGCACCCTGGCTGCTCAGCACCCTGACTGCTCAGCACCCTGACTGCCCAGCACCCTGACTGCCCAGCACCCTGACTGCTCAGCACCCTGACTGCTCAGCACCCTGACTGCTCAGCACCCTGACTGCCCAGCACCCTGACTGCCCAGCACCCTGACTGCCCAGCACCCTGACTGCCCAGCACCCTGACTGCTCAGCACCCTGACTGCTCAGCACCCTGACTGCCCAGCACCCTGACTGCCCAGCACCCTGACTGCTCAGCACCCTGACTGCTCAACACCCTGACTGCTCAGCACCCTGACTGCTCAACACCCTGACTGCCCAGCACCCTGACTGCTCAGCACCCTGACTGCCCAGCACCCTGACTGCTCAGCACCCTGACTGCCCAGCACCCTGACTGCCCAGCACCCTGACTGCTCAGCACCCTGACTGCTCAACACCCTGACTGCTCAGCACCCTGACTGCTCAACACCCTGACTGCCCAGCACCCTGACTGCTCAGCACCCTGACTGCTCAGAACCCTGATGTGCTCTACTAGGATGTTCTGGTTCTGACACCTCCACCGTTCATCCACACCACTTTAAAACAACCTTAAAAATTAAATTCTCATTAATCTCCTCATCCCACACATCGCCATCCTGCCTTGTCAATCTGCAACAATTTGAGCAGGAATAGGATCTGTTTCGGAGCCACTGACAATCACTGCACCTACTGTTTTCCAACATAGTTATTTTTGCTCTTTTATTTGCAAATAGCAGCAGTTTGTGCTTAAAAACCTTCGCTGTGAATCGAAAAGCACAGTTCTCCCAAGCCCAAATACTACAGCCAAAAATGGAAGCATTTTGCAAGGGCTGTGCTGCCACGGAGCCTTGTGGGAGCTGTAGTCTGGCAGCTGCCAGCACAGCCCTGCCCTGCATCGCCTCGCTGAGCCCAGCCCACCCCAGCGCCCCTGGGAGCCCCCATGGGAGCTCCTGCTCTTCCAAGGGGCCTGGCCCTGGTTCCTCGGTTTCACCCGGGACAAAGTCTCCATTTCCAGATGTTTCTCCTGTTTGTTCCCAGTCTGCCTCCAGCTCCTTGGCCACGCCAGGATGGAGGAGGAGGAGGAGGAACAGCACCAGTTCCCTGCTCTCCACCAGCACCATCATTTAGGGACCCTGACATGTCCAGGGCACAGAGCCCTGGAACTGCTCCCAGGAGGGTTCCTAGCCCCCAGAAGGGACACATGGCATTTTGCTGAGCCCTCACAAGTGCTGCCTCCCCATCGGGACTGCCCTGGCTCTGCCTTTGCCCCGGGCTGGGGCTGTGGGTGCCGGGAACTGTGGGCAGGAGCTGAGCTGATGCTGTGCTGGAGCAGGACAGACGGCGATTGCTGCTCAGTGGGATCCTGTCTCTTAATTCCCAGCCACCCTCACCCCGAGCCAGGCCAGATAATTATCCACAATACACAATTTGTGCAGGGAGCACCAATTCCCAGGCCTATAAACAGCCCATTTCCCATTCCAGCTGTACTGACACAGGTGTACAGTCCAATTTCGACTGAAGCCCTCATACGCTGTCTGGTCCCATGAAGGGCTCTTGGCTTTAGTCTGCTCATCCCAATTATTGTCTCAGGACCTCGAGTCAGGCAGGATTCAGACTGAATTCCCCAAATCTCTCCATTAAACAGATCTCTTCTTGTTAGAACCTATTTATTCAAGATGCAAATGACAGGCTCCCTCCCCAATTGAAATCATTTTCATCCAGAGCCAAATAACACACTTTAGTCTTCTTGGCATGAAGTGGTGAGCTATTAAAAATGGGAAGGAAATATAGTCAGGCAACTCCATTCCTCGCTTCAGGCCTTCTTCATCAATATTTCACTTTGGGAGCCACAGCTCCATTTTAATGGGAGCCCAGATGGCAGCTTTGTGAGCGCACAGAGTGGCAGCCAGGGATGCTGTGGCACCTGTTGAAGATGGGCTGGGCTCCATGGCTGGGCAAAGCAGGGCCCCTCTGCCTCAGTGTCCCCACACCAGATCCAAACAGCAGCCTGGTGTGACTGGTGTCCAGCAGCTCCTGGCTCCAAGGGGCTGTTGCCCACTGGTGTTTTTCAGGGAAGGGGAACCAGGAGCTCACTGAGGGGTGCTCATGGTGAGGTGGGGGCTGTGTTCCAGGCTCTGTCAGTCACCAGCTCATGGCTTGACCTTGAAAAAAGCACCAAAGACCAGACTCTGAGCCTCTAGAGGTTGTACCCAACCCCGAATTTTGCCTGGATCCCTCCCAAGGATTACATCAGTGCCTAGCACGATGGGCCTGTACCCACCTGTTGCTGGATCCCTGCATGAAAGGGGAGCTGAGGAGCAGAGCAGGAGGAGGAGCAGGTCAGAGCAGGGACACTCAGCCCAGGGAAGGCATCTCCCTGCTCCTCAGTCTGGTTTGCTGCTCCCTCAGTTCTGCAGCCCCGTGGGGAGGCTCGAAGGAGCGGGAAGGCTCTGGGATGGGAGATAGCAGGTTCTGTTACAATGAAAGAGGAGCGTGTTATTCGATCCAAGAGCTACAGGAGCAGAGATGAATAATGAGTCTACAGTACATCCACTTGTTTTCCTCAATATTCAGACTTGGCTTCTTTCCCTGAGATCCAGTCCTAACAAAACTGTATTTGAAATTCCCCCAAGTGTACAGTCACCATGCCAATGTGTTCCCAGCTCCCTCCTGGCACGCTGCTGGTACCGTGCAATTACACCTGACACCGTGTATTTAGTGGGTCTCAGTCACATCACACACTGTGCCAGGCCCTGTTCAAGGCATGGTCTGCCCCCAGCCCCCCAGCTGTGCCAAAAACTGCACACATGGGCACACAAACACACGTGTGCACACACATCCCCCATGCAACCCCCATGTACACACACATGTACATGGACACACACACACATGTACATGGACACACACACACATCACCTGTGCAGGTGCCCAGAGCCCGGCCTGAGCTGCCCTGCCCCGGTGAAGCTGTGCCAGGACACCCCAGCCCTGTGATGTGCCCTTTGGCACAGCCCTCCTGCCCCGGAGCCAGCCCAGGTAACCCACGGGCAGGTGTTACCCGGGCTCCCTGTGGCACTGGGGCTGCAGGAGGGGTGGCATGGGCCACATCCTTACCGGGTCCAGCAGGCACAGGGCTGGCAGCCAAGGTCCCCTCCAGCGCCAGTGCTGTGCCGAGCAGCCCCCGGCCGCAGGACAGTGGGAGCAGGGGGATGCTGAGCTTGCCACTGGCTGCTGCCTCTGCCAAGCAGATGAGTAATCAAAACTCTCGTTCCAGGCTCTGGTGCCAAGATAGGAACAGGAATAGGAAGCACATAAGGAAGCCATTCACATGCTAACGACTGGGGGGAGCAGGAGACTGTGCTGAAACACTCCGCGTGCCCTGGCTGCAGCCTTGGGATCCTTCCCAAACCTCTCACGTCCCTCTGTACCCACACTGGAGAGGTTTGCAGACATACATTCTTCTCCCCCAGTCAGGCCACAAGAGCCCCCAAGGCTGTGCCCCAAAAGGATCCCCACAGCCTCATCCTGGGAGGTGCCACTGTCCAGAGACTGGTGCAGGCAAAGACCTTCGGGTCTGGGCATGGGGAGGAGGGTTTGCTGGGCTGGTTCCCTCTGTTCCCACCCAGAGGGACTAGAAGGCAGTGGTACCATGCCCTGAGAGCCCCCAGGAGCTGGGGCACAACTGGCAGCAGCCACTCTCGGTGGGCGCAGCCTTGTGGCCTCACTGCTCCCTGATTAGTGTCCCTGACACTGTGGCTGCTGGCCCGGAGCTCCACAGGAACACATCGGGAAAGTTAACAAGGATCTGCAGGGCAATTGTGAAGTAATGGGAGCTCTGAAGGGTTTATTTTATTGAAACATTTTAACATTAAATCCGAAAGTTTTATGTCAACACTTGAAACTGTTTCTGTACTTGCCAGTGAATTTTACTGGGGGAAGAGCAGAACTGAGAGCTGGGTCCTGCACCTTGCAGAGCAAAAAGGGTTTATTAATTAGTAACTAATGGAATTAACAGTCCCCTCGGGGTCTCCTGCCTCCCACTGTCACAAATGTCCCCTCCAGCTGCAGCCAGTGGTGTGCCATGAACCTGCAGAGCTCCGAGCACTGTGACCCTGGGGATGAGGGGGTGGCTGCAGAGGGTGCCCCAGCCCCAGCCCAGCTCTGGCACCGTGCCACTGAGCTCTGCAGCTCCACGGAGCTTCTCCTGCCTCCCCTCACCCGGTGTGCTTGCTGTGGCTCTCACTCCTGGCAAACACATTGATTGGATTGCTCTCCTGAACGTGTCTGAACGATATGAAACGTTATGGACAATAAATACATTTAAAAGCCAGGGATGCAGCACATCAGCTGAAGATTTCCCCTCAGTAAAAGGAGCTGGGAATGGGAGCAGTGAAGTCACCACGATCCTATTTCAGACTTCACACAGCATCTGCAATAGCATCAGCACCATGCAAAAAGCAACAATACACAGTTTATGAGCACCTGAAGTGCCTGTTGTACCTGTATTTACTCCATTAGGTTGTGTCACATTGCATTTGAACTGGAGACTTCGCAGCAGGAGGCAGGAGGAACCCTCCCAGGTGAGGGGAGGATCCCACAGAGCTTCCTTGCTAAGGAAAATATTGGTACCCTGGTGGGCAGCTACCACAGCGAGGCAGCATGCTGGGTGGACAGATCCGCAGATGGGGACGTTCACATGGGCAGGATCCATGGAAAAGGTCACAACTCCCTCTCCAAACTTCATAGGATCAGACAAAATACAGTAGAATGAAATGGTAAGGGGGTAAAGAATGAGTATTCCAGGAAAATAGACATAGAGGCAGATAGAGAGACAGATGGATAACTAGATAGATGGAGAGAGATATGGATAGATGGGTAGATGAATACATGGATGGAGTGCAGGTGAATGCATATTATTGAGGTTTCCATAGAGTTTTCCCTTCTACCTGCTGGTTTGCCCCCCAGAATTCACTGTTTCTCTTACAGTTACTGATTTGCAGAGATTGCTGCACGGTGGGCAGTGGTGCCACCATGGTCCCTCACAGTTGGTGTCCCCACATGGCACAGGTGAGAGGGGACACACTTGCCAGGCTTAGGGGTGACCATGACAATTGTAACAGACAATAATTTCTGCATTATAATACTAGGAGGAGGGAAAAAAACACTTTCTAATTAGGACAGCCACGGCTCCATGCAAACTTTGGGGTGATTCCATCTTTCTTTGCTTTGGTGATTTCAGGAGAACATGAACCACCCAATTATCCAATCATTCCTACACCACTCGAGTAGCAGCAAAGAAAGGGGGAAAGGTCAGCACATTCCACAGTGCAGGACTAAAATGCCTTCATCTTCTATAATATCTGCCTGTTTAATTACTGGAACAATTGTTTGAACATTTTAATATATTAATTTAGCAGGAGGGTAATTGTGTGATTACAAATTCACTTCTAATTGTGTGATTACAAATTCGCTTGGGCTGTGATCAGCTGAAAAGTTTGAGCTTGCACTGAAATGAAATCCAGAACTGGTTATGGAAAAACAAAAAAGGAAGAGGGGGTGTGTTGGGTTCCCTGCTCCCTGCCTGGGATGGGAAGTGCTCCAGCAATATTGGGCTGTTTGTGTTTTGCTGGGAGGGTGCTGGTGCCACTGGGATGGGGCAGGGGCTGCGCTGTGGGGGTGGTTTGGGCAGCTGGAAGGGGTGTGAAACACCAGGACTGGCATGGGGGAGCAACAGCCAAGAAAGCACATGGATTCAGGAATTTCCCACTGAGCTTCTCAGAGGGTATTTGATCCTGATGCTTCCTGGAAGGGCTTGGCTTCGAGCTTTCTGTTTTTCCCCCCCAAAAAAAGAGCCTTGCAAGCAGTGGAACATCAACCCACAGCACTTAAGGTCGTACATTTAACACAGCGTTTCAGCTTTTGCTTGGCAAGATCCGTGTCGATATGTGATTCATTTAAGGGGTGCTGGACCTGTGGCTTTGGGAACACTTGCAGTGGAAGTTCACTGCTGCTGGACTCTGGGGGCTTGTGTTCCCTCATCTCAGAGCAGACACGGTTTGCAGCCTCCTTCCTGCAGGGCTGAGCAGGGCACAGCTGCAGCCCCAGGGGGAGTGGGGTGGGTCCCTGTGCTGCTGCAGCTCCTCAAACCCCCCCAGTGCCCCAGGACTGGGCCAGGCTTAGCCAGAGGGGTTTTCCTGCAGCTGCAACTTCACTCTCAGCACCTGCACCTCCCGTAGCCATGGGGGTCCTGCAGGGTCTGGCATCGGCCCTGGGGCAGCTGAGACCTGCTGGGACCTGGGGGGGGTCCCTGGGGACCTCCCTGGCCCCATGGAAAGTGGGCCCGGGTGTGTCCCCATGCACAGCTCATCTGGCATTTCAAGAGAGAAAACTGGTCTTTGACAGATCTTCATAGAAATGTCCCCAGGTGTAAACACGGGGTGACCTTTGCTGTGCCCTCAGGGAGCCACCAGCAAATTCAATAACGCAGCCAGTGGGTCCTAAATGATGTCACCTCCCCTTTTAAGTAAATTAGTATGAAATCCACCTGGCCTGGCATCTTTGCCAGCCCTCAGAGGGCACCTCTGCCCTGCGGGCCATCAGCAAACCCCTCCCCAGCCCCTCACATCCCACTCGTGGTGTGTCCCTGTGGTCCCAGCACTGCCCAGGGCTCTGCTGGGCCTGCCCACACCCCTCCTGGATAATGGGGAACTGGGCAGGGCACGGACACTCTCATTTCAGGAGAAATGAGACCCATGGGGGTGACCATCCTGTCCCCCCGTCCCATGTGGGCACTCCCTGCTCCCAGCAGTGTTCCTCGTGCTGAAGTGATTTTCAATTATCAGAGAGGTTCCCAGACTTCTGCCTTTGTCCAGTATCTTCTGAAGTATCTCATTCCAGACAACAATTCTATAATCCAACCGTGACAGGACAATCAGTCACACTCTAAATTAAGCATCTCAAATAAGGATTTATTAGAATTAATCAGACAATTAATGCATGGCCATTAAATAGAGTTTATTAAAACACATCTAAGTGTATTAACTATTTAATACAAGAGATATGGGTTATGGAGTTGGGAAAAGCCTTTCCAGTTGTGCTCTCTCTCCTGAATTCTGTCAGGCAGCACCACGGGGGCAGGGTCCAGGGAAAGAGAAAAGGCAGAAGAAAAAGAAGAAAAGGGATGAAAAAGGAGAAGAAAAGAAGAAGAAAACGGAGGAGGGGGGGACTGAAGAGTGCTCAGCCCCAGGGGCCCGGCGGGAGGTCCAGGGGTCCCTCCTCCTGCTGCAGGCTGGTTCTGCAGGAGATGGATCACAGGGTGCTCGGATGCTGCCAACCTCAGCCTGGATAACTCCCAGCAGCATCATTACTGCCCGAGGAGGTAATTAGCAGCCTTTTAAGAAAAGCGGAGCTGAGAGGGCAGAGCAGGGGAAGCCACCATGGCACCTCCGGGTCCTTGGCAGGGCTGTGGCACCGTGGAGGCTCCAGGGCTGGTACCAGCACCCCGGGCCCTGCTGAGCCTCCCCCGTGCTGCCCAGACCAGAGCTGCGTTTCTCTCGGTCACAGCTTCACATCCCCCCGGCAGCGCTGCTTTCCTCTTTCCCCTCTCCTCTGAAGTGTCTCCATCACCTCGAGTGCCATTTCCAGCCACTCCGGCTCATCCCATTTATCCTTTTCACTTGTGCAGAGCTTTACAGTTGCAAAGCAGCCCTTAACTAATTAATCAGATGTTAATGATTCCTCCAAGGTGCAGCCGAGCAGACAGCCATCAATCCTGGCCTCTCCCTCCGCATCTCCCCCGCCTCTACAATTAGATTCCAGCCTCTCTCTCTCCTCCTTCGCGCAGTTTTCCCCGTGGCCTCTGTTCGGGGGAAGGACAGCGCAGCGAGCATCCATCACCCCGCGCTCATTACCGGCGCCCACCGAGGCTTTGCTGCCTGTGCTGCCGCTGCTTCCAGCCCGGGAACAGGGCAAGGCGCAGCAGGGAGCGAGGCTGCAGACATTTGGGGGGGCCCTGAAAGAGCTGAAGCTGTTCTTAGAAAGACGATGCGCCCCAGAGCCATCGCACAGCGCCCTCGGCAGCTCCTCGCTCGGGGCTCTCGGGTCCCGGGGCAGGGAGNCCCCATTCCCCGCAGCAGGATCCAGCTCCCGCCGCAGCATCGGGCCGGACACGGGGGAACCGAGAGAGGGGGAGCTGCAGAAGCCCCCAGCAGCTTTCAGGGGCCCCCCTCGGGGACCACCAGCACCTCGAGAAACGCAGCACAGGATTAGGCAAAGATCCGTGCAGCGTGTGAAGGACCTGGCCCCCAGGACTGTGCACTAATGAAACAACGGGGAGGGGAGGAAGGGGAAAAGGGCAAAGGAAAAACACAGGTCTTGATGAGATGCAAAAATATTCCAAGACTATGCAAATCAAGCAATTTAGCCTTGCAGGCATTTCTCTACGCCCCGGTATTAAAAGTTCCCAGTCTGGAATTGCCATTTCTAACCACAAACGGGATCCAAGGCAGGTGGAGCTGGAGCTGGGGGTGGGACAGGGCAGATGTGGGGAGCACGGGGCAGGGTCAGAGCCTGCCATGCCACGGGCTCCCGATGGCATCAGCCTGCAAAGAGCATCAACACTCGGTGCTCACCCCAGTGAGCCTCCACCCCTAAACTGGGAAGCACAGAGGAGGCAGGGGGAGCATGGCCCGAGTGGAGAAGAAGGGGTTCTGAAGGAGCACATGTACTCCATAATTATAATTGTATTATAATTAAATTGTATATAAAGTGCATTACAATAACAGCAGCTCTGTGAGCAGAGCAGGGGTGCTGAATTCCCCCCAGCAGTGGTGACACAGCCTGGCAGGGCTGACCAGAGGGAATGGCAGATCCCATTAGCAATTAATGGTGCTGCAACCATGGAGCAAACACCCACCACCGAACCACCAGCCCCTGCTGGGAGACCCTCTCTCCTCCACAAATGCCCTGGGGAGGTTCCCTCCCACTGACAACGTCTGTGCCCCGGTGCTGGGACCTCTGGCACTTGTCCCCTGGTGGCCCCTGACCCGTGGCGGGCCTGGCCCTGCCAGTTCTGCCTGCACTGGCCCCTCTGCTGCCCTCCCTGCAGGCAGGATCACAGGGTCAGGGCTGGGACTGGCCCTTGTGGCCCACCTTCTGCAGAGAGCCACTGAAAAGATCCAGGCAAAGAAGGCAGAAAGGATGTGAGCTTAGGAAAAAATACACCCGAGCTCTAAGGGAAAAGGAGAGGGAGACAATTCTGTCTGGATCTTGTGGAAGTGCAGAGGAAGTGACAGGACTTGAGGTCACCAAGGATCTTGTGATTCTTGTGTTTTGAGGTGACTCGTTTGTGTGTATTAAAATAATTTATTTAAGGAACTGGTTGTTTCTGTCAGTTTTGTTTCCAAGGATACTATTCTTGTTCATTCTCTGAATTTCTTCTTTCTAAAAGTCCTTCCTTCTTCCCTCCAAGGAATTACAGATTTCATTCTTTCTCAGCCATTCCCAAACAGCCTGCTGCCTTCACATTGCCAACCCACTCCTCTGCTCATTAGATCCAGAAGTTTCCTCTACGTTGGTATTTGTAGCTTTACTTACAAATGGTTTGGTGCAGAGGAATTCAGTGGAGCCCTGTGAGGTAGCGTGGAATGGAGGAATGAAAGGAGAGACGGAGGAAACAGCTTTTGTTTGGCCAAAGAAAAGTCCGAGGGGAGAGGAGAGGATGGGCTTTGCAAATGCAAAAGGCAGCTGAAGAAGAAAGTCACGCACTGCTGGCTCCTGTGGGGAAGAAAGGGAATTTGGGCTTTGTGTTAAGGATAAAGAGGCTTTTCAGGACAGGAAGGACAAGCAGCTGTTGGGAAAGGCTCAGTCCTTGCTGCTGCCTTGCCTGTTATCACCTTGTTCTCAGGGTGTGTGGAAGGACCAGGCAGGCTGGAGCTGGTCTCCAGCAGTGGCTCTGAGCCCCTGGGCTCCCTCACGATGGGATTTGTACCAGTGGGGACTGGCCATGGCCACTGGCTGCCCTGGGCTCAGGTTCCCGTGAGCCCTGCTGAGGACAGGAGTGCTGAACTCCCCTGCTCCTGCCCCTGCCCCTGCCCCTGCCTGTACCCCTGCCCCTGTCCCTGCCTGCTCTCAGCAGCTTCTTCCCTGCCCCAAAGGGCTATTGAGGAGTCATTTCCCCATTCCACAATGGACTAATGATGTCAGACTAATTAATATGCAATGGCAGTGTAAACAATGGTGTCAAAGGGAATTTAATTATTGGCAATATAATATGATCGTGATTAATACAATTAGATTCTCTAATTGCATTAGTAAAACCAAAAACTAGCTTCAGGTCACTAATTTGATTGAAATCTCCAGCTAAATGATCCCCAGCCCTTCTCTGCTCTCCGGGAGGATGGGCCATGGGCACGAGGATAAGAACCTGCAGCACTGCCCAGGTGACACCCAGCCAGCTGCTCCTGGCCCCAGGGCAGGGCTGGCAGCCTTGCCTACAGCTGGGACCACGCATTAAAACCCATTTAAACCCGAGCCCTGGACATTCCTGCTCAGTCCAGCACGGTCCCACATCCTGCTGCTGGCTTGGCAGAGTGGTGCCATGGATGATGGAGATGCTGCTGGTGTGCATCGGGAAGAAAAACGTCCCCCCAGATTTTTGGATTTTGCACGTCAGAGTCAGAGAAAGTCTCAGTTCCTGCCGGGGCTGGCTGTTGGTGTGCAGCAGAGGGGGCCCCAGGGCCCGGCCCTGTGCACAGGGGGGGGAGCAGCTCAGCTGGCTGGGCAGCACTTTCAATTACGGGCCATCAAAACCTAATTACTGACTTTAACAGGAGCTGAAGAATGCAAGAACAATTATTCCTGTTACATTCTGTGTGGTGGAATTACATTAAAGAGGAGCGACAGGACAGCTCCCTCCCCTTGTCATGAGGAGATCCGAGCTGGAGAAAAGGTTTAATGCATTTTGTTTTCTTCCCAGTGCAGGAAGTGGAGCAGAGGCAAGAGCTCAGCCCAGGGCACTGGGAGCACGAGGGTAGGACAGAATGGTTTGGTGGGAGCACTGTCTCCATCCCATGGGATGCTCGGGACACCAGGGCTGGGCTCCTGCCCCGCTGAGAACAGGGGCTGCTGCCAGCGCTGTCCTGAGATTTTATCACTCCTGGAAGTGGGTAAGAATCGAGACAATTTTTTCAGCTGCACATTTTCCACCCACTGGACTGTGACAGCTCTTTGTGAGCTGTGACGCTGTGTCCTATAAAAGCTGCATTTAGGATCTAGTTTAAAATTCATATTTTCTACCACATAGAACATAACAGCTCCTTGGGAACCAATTCAACGATTATCAGATGTGTTTCTGGAGTTATTTTTTGAAGAAACACATTTATTTAGAGGCTGTTACATGGAGGAGGCCCATGGCACAGCTGTCCCAGGGCACTGCTCTTGGGCTGCCCTGGCATTGGGTGGGTGGTGGCTGGCCTGGAGATCCTGGGGGGACACATGGCCACATACACATAAGAAATTCATCCCTGTCAGGCTGTCCAGGGCAGTGGTGGAGTCACCATCCCTGGGAGTGTTCAAAACACGTGTGTATGTGGCACTTGAGGACATGGTTTAGTGGTGAACATGGTGGTGGTGCTGGGCTGATGGTTGGAATCAATGACCTTAAAAGTCTGTGCAGGGCTTTTTTCCCCATGTTCACACTAGAGTTTATTAGACCTTCATTCCAATTGAATGTATTAAGCTTCTAATCCCATTACAGCTAATTAGGCAGCTCTCCCAGTGTGCATGGGATGGGTGGGCTGGCAGCCCCACGCCAGTGCTGGTGCCAGTGCTACCCCCTCACCTTCCCAGGGAGGAACTCCCAGGTGAGCAGCAGGTCTGAGGTGGGCAGGTAACCAGCAAAATGAGAGTATCTGCTCCAAAACAAAGGCATAAAACCACTTCTGGGCACCAAATTTTCCTTTGTTTCTAGCAAAAAAAGCAGATTTATGGGTTAATAAACATCTACGATTGGCCTCTGAAAAAAATACACTCAGGTAGACAGGAATTATTCATTCAAATTAACCATAAATTAAGATCAGCCTAATTTACGTCCATTAAAATGGAAAAGCATATTCTCTCCCATTCAAAGGAATTTGTATTTGATGCAAATAGGACAAATTCAGAAAGTTTGGAAATGTTCTCTGATTGTTCATTTGCATCGTTAACTGGCAGAGAATGGGCCTGTGATTTCAAAATGGGAGAACAGAAGGAACAATAATTAGTTATGTAAATAATGTGGCATTCTTGTTTATAATTAGTCCAAGAATAAAATAAAATTCACGCATGTCACAGGACTCATTTTCTTATGCAAATGAACAATCAAAATTATAAACAGTAATAATGCAGTTTGGGAGAATGTGGCATTTCTAATTTATTAGCCCAGGCAGGAGCCAGAGCTGATTCCAGTTGACGTTGGGAGATTTCAAAGGTACCTCTGGGATGGGAAAAACATCCAAAAAAAGAGAAAAATGAGAGAGTGGGAGGAAATGATCACCTCTTGGAGCTCCTCCTGAAGGGAGGGGGATGCAGAATTCCCTGTGGCTTGGGGAGGATGGGAATGCCTGCATGCTCCAGGGCCAGCGTGGTCCCATGCCAGGAATGCTCCTCCTTAACCAAAAACTGGAGGGATGTGGGAATGCTGTGTAATCCTCTAAACTTACCGTGGTCTCTAAGCACAGACATGATTTATTTTTTTCCAGGAAAATGTGGTAGAGGAGGAAGCTGAGGCTGGAAACCATCCCTGCTGACAATCCTCTGGCTGTCCCAGCACGGAGGGGGATCTCCACCTCGTTTTGCAGAGCGGGTCTGGGACCCATCACTGGATGACACAGGCCCAAGGAAATACCCTTTCACATCCCTAAAAAACTGTTCCACCCCTTCCTATCAACCCCATTCGGCTCCTGCCACGAATTTTGGCCCCTGTGGAGCAACTCCAATTGCTTTTGCTGGTGACAGGAGCTTGGAATGGCTCTTCCTTTCTGTCCTGCACAGCTGGGGCCAGGAACAAGAGGACAATGCCCAATTCCTCTGCCTTGCTCCCATCCAGGATTCTCAGAGCCTCCACCAAGGATGCAGCAGGAGCCTCTGCACTGTGGCCAGTGTCCTTCCTGCCCATCCTCGGGAAAGGTCTGAGCCAGGGGATCCTCCAGACAAGCCGAGCTCTAGGAATGTCAGGGATTAAATAATGGGTTTAATTATTAATTATGGCTTATCTTGCAGCAGAGTGTGGAACAGGAGTCAGAATCTGCACCAGGGAGGACGGGACATCTCGGGGACAGGATTGCTTTGGCTTCTCTTTTAAAATATGCTCCCACCTCCGCTCAACACCGGAGCTGAGGGCTCTCAGTGGAGCAGTGGAGCTGAGCAGAGCGTGTTGGATAATAAAAGCAAGTGCATGAACTTTAATTAAGGCTCCTCAGGCTTGTGCAAAGGAGGGGGAGCAACTCAGGCTTTCCTGAGCAGGACTGCTGGGAAACGAGCAGCCTGAGGGATACTGGGGGGTGAGCAACACCCTGCACCCCCGGATGGACAGAGGGATGGGACCACCAAGGTCCTGGTCACCCTGTGGGGCTGTGGATACGATTGGCCTCTGAATGCCAGTGCTCCAGGGGAACCAGCACCTTTCCAAGCTGCAACCCCTGGGTGCTGAAGTAAATTCTCAAAGGAAGCACATCCAGAGGTCAGGTTGGGATGCCCAGCATCCCTCTCTGCATGATCCCAAGGATCTGCTCTGCAGGTGAAGCGACAGTGTGACACGGCCAGGGGGACCCCAGGACACGGGCTGGGGGCTCAGGGGCTGCTGGAGCCCACAGGGGCTCCCTGGGAACATCCCAGGGCACTAGTCCGGGGCTGCAGCCCTCTCCAAAAAGCATGGACACATCTCCCAGCCCAATACCAGCCAAAGAAACCTCAAATCCCATTCCCCAGCCTCCCACAGCTGGAACAAAGCCTGAGCGACTGTTTACTCACGTCATCGAGACCCTCGGATGCCAAACCACTGACTGAACCTTTCTGTCAATCCGACACTTTTAGGGTAATTTAACTTAATAACACCTTTGTCTGCACAAGCAGTTGTATCTGAAGGGTTATTACCATCACAGTTATTTCAGGTGGGTTAATGGGATGGAGTAGATTCGAAGTTGTCAGTGCATCCACACAGGCGGCTGCTCACCGTGTTTACCTTCCCAGTCCTTCCCCCACTTTACAAAACTTCCCACCCTCACCTAAAAGTGCCATCATAAATCATAAGCAATTTTCCCCCAGGTTCTCATGCATCATTAATTCTTTGTTTAGAAGGAAAAAACAAACGGTCCAGGCCTTAATTGTTCCTGCTTTGAGCAGAGCTGGAGCTGGGTGTTGGGGCCTCTGGGCTCTGTCAGAATTTTTGGACGTATTTTGGTTGATATTTAACTTAATGCATCAGGGGGCTCACAGGAAAAGGGGAGGGGGAAAGCAGCTTCCTTGAAAGAGGGAAGAAAAATTATTGTGGAGTACAATTAAGAACTGGCCAAGGCAGCAGCGGAGCCCAGACTCTCTCCTGCTCCTCATAGAGGGATTTTAGGAAAACCGGTGGTTGCAGGTGTGTAGGGAGAAGGAATGTGCAGCCCAGGGCCCGGGGTGGTGGGAAGGGCTGCAGCCACTGGCTCCCTGCAAAGGAGGGAAACCCAGTGTTGGGTGGGAGCATCCTTCATCCCAGTGAGCCACTCCCCAGCTACCGACTCGGACCAGAGCCAAGCCGGGGGGCGCAGCGGCTGCCCCCCCTGCACGGCATCTGGCACATCTGCATGGAGGCTGGCACCTGTGCATGGCATCTGGCACCTCTGCACAGCATCTGCCCCCCTGCGTGCCACCTGCCGGGGTCTTGCAGCAGCCGCAGCGGGAGGGAGGGAGGGAGGGAGGGAAGGCTGTGCCCTCCGTGCTGTGAAGCCCCTCTGCCCCTCCCCAGAGCCCCCAGCTGGGCACTGCCTCGCTCCGAGCCCGGCACACAGCCCACGCTTCCTGCCTTTCCCCTGCCCCGTGTTATTTTTAGGTGAGAATCGCGTTAAAGGCGGTGAGGCAGGAACAGAGGGCTGTCCCATCCCGGGGCTGGCCCCTTCCTGGGGCTGCCACTGCCCCCTCACCTCGCTGGGTTCCCTCGGTGCCTCCCAGCCGCCCCTCGGGCCAGGTGACCTTGAGGTGGCTTTGCTCTTTGGCTCAGCTGCAGTCGGAAGATTAAATTCTGCTCCTGTCCTGGGAATGTGATGATAAAAAGTCCTTTCTAGACAGAATCCGGATAATGAACAGCTCCCTGGCTTCGCGCTGGAAGAGGGAGTGTGGAGTTATTACTGCATTAAAAAAATCTCCAAAGTCAACTAAATTCACCACAGACACCGAGGAGCAGAATTCCTCCTCATTCCAGCGGGGTGGAGCATCCAGCATCATCAATAACGCTGTGCTAATTGCCGCTGGGCACAGAGCACAGGGGACTGGGCGGGGGGGGCTGACCCAGCGCAGGAACCAGCTCCCGTGCTCTCCCTCCTCCTGCTGCGTCCATCACTCCCCTGCTGAGGCCAGAGAGGGATTTCTTCTGTCGGAAAACACGCTTCCAGTGCCCATCAAACATTCACACTCCAAAGCCTCGGGGGTGCCTGGCACCGCAGCAACCCCCGGGACCAACCCCCGGGACACATCCTTGTGTCCCTGCGATGTCACCGAGCGGGACTCGCTGCCCAGCAGCCAGGGACAGCCCTGGGTGCCCCGGCCAGGAGAAAGGAAGGCCAGGCCAGCAGGCAGAGGAGCTGTCGCGTGTCTGGCATTAGTCATACACGAAAGGGACGTGGGACATATATCTGGGCAGGATTCGGGATTTCTGCTAATTAAAAAAGCTTCTGACTGCTGGAGAGTGTTAATTCACAGACAGCGTGGTCCCCCAGGCAGCGTTCAGGGCAAGAAAGGATTTATTTACACCTCAAAGAAGTTGTTCTTTTTTTATAAAGGTTGTGCTTAATTGGAATTTTTCAGAAGAATTTGTTGAACAAAGACGGAATCGAGTCTCTGATTGAAAGTCTCTGGCTTTTCTTGTCCTGTTTGCCTTTAGTTAAGGCTGGAACACGTCTCCACAGGCAGAGCCCACACCAACATCCACGCCTCTCCCGGGTGTCACACAGCCCGAGCCCCCTGCCACCAAAACACTGAGAGCCTTCCTGAGCTCCAGGTCACTCTGCTTGGACCAGGTCAGGAAATTTTCATAGCATCCTACATGGTTTGCGTGGGAAGGGCCCTCAAGGACCATCTCGTTCCTCTTGCTGGTCCAAGGGCTGCTGCGAAGCGGGATCCCAACCCCGCCTGCTCTCCCTGGCGGGTCCTTTCCCGGGAGGTGGGAGCAGCGCAGGGACATTCCTGCTGCCCCCACCGCCTTGCCTCGCCCCGCTGTGCAGCAGAAAGGCCCCTCGGGGGCTGGCAGACACCTCCAGCACGAAGATGCTCCCTCCCCTTCCAAAACATCGCCGCGGAACCGGCAGAAAACACCGCGCGGGGTGGGCGGTGCTGGAGGCTCAGCCGTCAGCGCAGGACGGCTCTGACAGCGCGGAATAAAAGCAGAAATAGCAATTTCTCCCTGAAGAGCTCGGCTGACACCTCCCTGACCCGTGAGCAGCGGGGGCTCGGGGCACACCAGCCCGGCCCCAGTTGTTCGCTGCTGCTGGAGGTGACGCCGCTGATGAGAGGGGACAGGCGGACACGGAGCTGCGGCCGGCGCTGGGGGGCTCCTCCTGACCCCAAACCTGAGAGCTCCTGCCCTGCATCTGCAGCTAAATAAACCAAGTAAATCATCCTGGCAGATAGATAATTAAATAATTATCAGCCACTTAATAACAAGGAGTGGGTGTTCGGAATTAGCATATTAGACAGTGTCTTTAAGGGCTAATTGTTGCATTACATCAGAGTTACTCATTCATTATTCTTGTCATTTCGGGTGATAATTTGCACTTTAGGAGACAGAGACAATTTTAGCAGGCAATTAGAGACATGTCAGGCTTGGCCTAGTGAGTTACTGTCACAATTATTGCATTTTTTCCGGTGTCCTCATTTGCAGGAGTGTATTTAAGGGCAGTCTGGTAATTTCGTGGTGAGGCAAAACAGGCACCAACAGCCGGGGATGGAACAAAACCCGATTTCACGGCGCCGGGGCCGGCACAGCCTGGTGGAGAGGGGACTGTGGGCTCGCACAGAGGGAGAAACTAAAGCAAAAGGGGGGTTCTGCATTGCCAGGGGGGAACACTTTATAACCCCCCCCAGTTTGGGGAGCCTTTGGAACCCAGTCCCACACTGCCCCCACTGCCATGGGCTGTGTCCAGGAGCTGTTGACCCTCTTCACCCCACGCCACTGATGGACACGGCAGCTGCCCCCAGCACACGTCAGTCACTGGGGGGATGTGGATTTTCCCCCAGGCTTTCCCACCCTTGGTAATGTGGAGAGATTCCCACCCAGTGCCTGGGGAATGGGCTGGAGCCCGCTTGGGTGGGTGGTGGGTGCCAAGACTGGTGGTGTGCAGGTGGCACCCGCTGGGTTTGGGCCCCAGGGTCTCCCCCTGAGCTCAGGTAACTGGACTCAGAAATGTGTGGTCCTGAAACCCGACTGCCAGTTTTTCCCTTCCAGTGCAGCCCTGGGAGGCAGTGACTGCTGCAAGTGGGCTGTGGGAGGGATGGAGACCCCCAAATTCCTCATCCCGCAGCAGGAGAGCAGAGCTACGTGGAAACTCTGGTCCTATCCCCTGAGAGGGAGTATCAGCTTCTCTTGGGGTCTGGAGAGGAATTCCAGGGTCTCCATGGGAAAACTCTCACCTGCAGCCCCCCAGAAGAGTGGCTGGAGGGGCCAGGATGGCAGGGGACAGGGACCTTCAGCAAACTTCGAGGAGAAACCCATTCCCAGGGAAAACGGTGCATCTGCACATCAGACTGGTGCAATCATTTCACTGCTTTATCAGAGAGGACAAATACAAGGATGTGCCCGGTGATGCTGCAGCCCCACCGAGCCTGAGAGCCACGACAAGGCTTAAATATCCCTTAAACTACAATTGAAGGGAAGAACTGGATCTGCAGCAGCTGCACCTTGGGATACATGCATTATAAGGGTATATACAGTCAAATAGAGTTAATTAAGCTAAAACCACAGTAAATCTGCCAGACCCATATTAACACTATAGTCAAAATAGTGGGAAATATAGTATTTTCCCTAATAAATCCTGTTCTGGTACAGATTTATGTTGGCATCTGCATAGTTACCAGAGTTTTACAATAATCATTGATCAATCAAAGTTTTATGACAAAACTATAATTTTCCTGTGTTTCTTTCTTACTTAGTTTCCTAGTTTGCTTAATTCCCAGAATGCAATCCAGTAAATCTTTGGGGCTGAGATATTAAGTAGATAATAAGAATGCCATGTAAGATTTGCTTATATTTTAAACTGTCCTTACAAATGATTTATAATTAGGGCCAAATCTAAGACAAAACATTATTAAAGTCAAAACCCTCCATAAATTACTGGAGTTTGCTTATGCCTGTAGTAATTTATTAGGGTTTTGCTACAGTATTTTCTCTGGTGATATCCAAAGCTTTACATGTCATAAATGGGAAATATGGGTTGGTAAAACATACAGAAAACAGGAATGATCCCCAGTGACCCCCAGTGACAAACTCAGACGCTGCTACAATGTCAGAAGCATTTTGCAGAGGAAATATTATGGCCCTGATAATCCAACTGTGCCAGACCCAAAAGGCAGCTTTCTTCTGTGAAATGAAATCTTGGTTTATAAGATTTCTTAAGTTATCCAGTTTACAGGTGGAGCAGAACCCGTAGGTGGGTGGGTGAAGGGAAATACTGGGTTTGTGTTTCTGGCATCACACCAAGGTCTCCACCAGGGTCAGCCATGCCCGGGGGGCACCAGGGCTGGCAGTGCCAGGGAGGGCACAGGGGCTTTGGTACGTGGGGTTTGCCCCTCCCAGTCAAGCCTGAATCATCCCACTGGGACAGACTGGGGCAGACTGGAGGGTGAGAGCAGGGCTGAAGCGCAGCTCCACTGCCCTGGGAAGCAGCAGAGCTGGGTGGATTTACCAGGGAGCAGAGCTGGATCTTGGGCTCAGGGCTTGGCAGCTTACAGGAAAACAACCAGGCATTTGATTTTCCATTGTCCCCGAGGGAATGACCCGGATCCCTGGGATGGGCAGGGCCTGGGGCTCATGCCCTGTGAGTGCCAGGCAGTGGCACTGTGGGCAGCAGAGAAGGAGGCAGTGGTGTGGGGCAATGGCAGTGAGGTGCAGTGAGAGGGCTCAGCTCAGGGCTTGGCTGCTGGAGAAGGCAACTGGAAAGAGCAGAGCCAGGAGAGGAGTCCCCACTCGTGTAATTAAAAACTCCTTCCTTGTCTCTCACAGCAAACAGTGAATAACAGCACTGAGACCTGTGGCCAATTTAATTGTCTGTTAAAGCAGAGAAAAATAAAATAGAATAAAATGAAATATTTTTTTAAAAATAAGAAATAAAATAAAATAAAATAAAATAAAATAATAATTGCAGCTAAGCAAACAAAGACAAGTGACTGCAGAAGCTGCAGCAGTGCATGCTCTGAGCCTCCCAGCAGCTGCACGGTCTCTGCCTCTCCACCTGTGATAGCATCAGAGGCACTGATTGCATTGCAGGCTTGTTATCAGCCTCTCCCCATCCGTCTCCCGTGGATAATCCCTTTGCTCCTACATCAGGCAGGGCTGATCCCCATCCTACCCCTGGCACCGTGAGCCTGGATGCTCTGAGAGCCACTGAGTTTGTTTCAGATAAATCCCTCTGAGATCCAAGCAGAGGCAGCAGGAATGTCTCACCCCAGCAAGGACAGAGCAAAAAGGGCCGAGATTTGGTCTGAAAGGAATTTGTTTTCCTGGGAAAAGCCATTTGTAGCTTGACCGGTGGTTTGTGGGGTGATGGATCAGTTGTGGTGTGTTTGATGGCACCACCACACTTGGCTCTCAGGTGCTGCCAAGGCGTGGGTGCTCAGAGCAAGAATCCGAATTAAACTGCTGTGCAAATGGGATGAGGCTTAATTAATTCACATTAAACTCTGCTCACTTTAATGCTAAATAAAGTTTTCACTGCGGGAGGATATTTAACAAGGTTTAGCTAATCCACTATAAATTCACACCTTAAATTAATTGCAATTAAATATCCTGAGCAACCCTGGAAAAGCAGGAGCAAATGTAGCAGCTCCTTTTCTCCGTATTTTATTTTCTGTGGAGGTCTCAGACCACCATAACCACAGGCCCTGCATGGCTGAGAAGCCCCATTTCCCTGCCCAGGGTGAGTCGCATCCCCACCCCACCGTGACTGTGACCAGCCCTGTCCCTGTGGGACCCCAAAGGGCTCCTCATCCCTTCAGTGTGCCCCGTGATGACCCTGCTCGGGGCAGCAGCTCTCTCCTGCCCTTACCCCTGTGCAGGGAGGAGCAGGGAGAGGATCCCCCACTGCCACATAGGCAGATGCAGATTACACCATTAATTTTTTATCTGAATTCAAAAAAATTCTGTGTTGACTCCATGACGCAAATGGGTATGAAAATTCTGGCGAGCACGCTCATTGTTACAGAAATCAAATGGCTCAACAGCCACTAATGAGGCAGACAAGAAGCCTCACTCACCCTCTGAGGATTTGAAGGCAAGAAGAGAAGAAGCAGCGTGTTACATTATTCATGTGCCTTGTTTGAGTTTCAAATCATAAGAAGTCGCAGCAAAGGGGGATTTGGAACGTGCTGGTGACCTGCTCTGCTTGGGGAAGGGGCAGGAAAAGTCCTGTCCCCTAATTGACAACTCATTGCAAACGCAGCTCTCGTCCAGTGCAAGGGGAGAGGGGGCTCCTCCTGCCCTGTGACATGCCTGGGGATGCCCCGGGGATGCCCTGGAACGGAGGAATGCACTGGCAGCACCCTCAGGCTCTGTTGCCTCTTATTGCCGGGCGCTGCCCACCTGGAGGTCCTGCCTCTCTGTAAACTGTTTAAAACACACCATTTTCTGCTGCAGAAGGAGCAGGATCCTTTCGGAGGAAAAGGGGAAACAAGGGAGAACATCGATCTGAGGAGGAGACACGCAGGCAGGGGTGAGGTGCACAGGGTGGGTGTTGATCATGGTTAATAAACAGATTCCCAGAGTCCTTCTGCATTTTGTAATTATCACTTACCCATGAAACCCTTCTCCCTCCTGCCAGCATTATCTCAGCCAACTTTATGAGTGCTCACGAGGTTAATGCAGGGCCATAAATCTGCGGCGGGTCACAGAAGGGAGAGGAGAGGAAGTATTTGCAAATCTGGTGGGATTGCTCCAGTTTGTTTATTTAATAAAATCCCGGCCCATGAGGAGGCAGCAGGTTCCCATCAGGGCCATGTGCCCACCCAGCCCCACCTGGCACTGGGGGGACACAGGGGACTGCGTGTCCGTCTGTCCTTCTGCTGGATCCTGCTCTGCTTCGTTGGCTTTAGAGCGTCCTTTGAACCTCGAGTCTGTTTTAAACTGTGCTCTCTGGCACTGCTGAGGTCACTGTCACCACCCAGGGTCACCAAGCAGTGGCACCGAGGTGCCAGGCTGTGCCACCCACCTCTGGCAGCAATGCTGTGCCACGGAAGGTGTTGGAGCAGTTGGACCATTGTTTACCACGGCCAACACGGAGTTAAACTCTTGCCTTGCTGCTCTGCAGGTCAGGGTATATTTGCTTGGATTTTACATTGGAATTTGAAATCCACAGCTACAAGGAAACATTTATTTTCTTGCCCTTCAATGATCAAACAAGTGGCGCCCAGGCACGAGGAAGCGGAGTTTCCATTAGGAGAACTGTTTTCTTTTTGCTGTAAAATATCAAATATTTTGACATTTCCATCAGACTTTGTATCAAAGCTTCGGTGGCAGAACAATCTCAAGGCGTTCAGACTTCAGAGGTTTGTGCATTCCCGAGCACTCCCTCCTTTGCAAGGGGACACTTCTGAAGGGACGTGTGATTCCTCTCTCAGAGACCAAAGAGAAGGGAATAAAAACAAGAGCCCTGGGAGGACTCTGGGAAGGAGCTCTGTGCTGATCCCCCCCCGGGAGCCCCTGGTGCTCTGGAGTGTGGTGCCAGTGGGCAGGTGCCCCCCTGCCACCCCCCTTCCTTGGACAGCTGGGGAGATGAACATCATCATCATCATCATCATCATCATCATCACCCACCCCATGTCCTCGGGGTGGAACAGTGAGGGTCTCACTGATAGACAAGATCCATCACCAAGTGTCTGGAGTGGGAAACCAGCTGCTTCTCCCCGAGGCCACTGCCCAGGCCCTGCTCCAGCCTGGCACAGCTGGGGGACAAATACATTTCCACAGAGTGACAGAATCATTACAGTTGGAAAAGACCTCCAAGATCTTCAAGTCCAACCTGCAGCCAACACCCCCTTGTGCAGTACTCTGCACTGTGAGGGGCCAAGGCTACTCACTGCTTTAACACTGCCAAGGATGGTGAGCGACTCCACTGCTTCCCTGGGGAGCCTGTTTGTGGGGTGTCAGGGCAAAGTCACCCCCAAATGCAGGTGGGGGCACCCTGGGAGGGCTCCATGCCTCCCTGCTGCCCCAGGGTGGGTCCCCTCAGGGAGCAGGGCCAGTCACAGGCTTGTATGCCTGGCATCATTCCTCCTCTCTGCTTTAATCAAGAAATGCCTGCAGCCCTCGGAATTTCAGGAATAGGTTGTGCCTTGACAGTCCCTCTGGGTGAAGGAGGAGACCCCCTGCTCACAGGGGCTGTCCTTCCCAACTGCCACGGGGGGACTGGATGGAGTTCCCAGCACATCTGCAGCCACATCTGGCAGGAGACATCCCGAGGGGAATCGGGCCAGGGATGGACTGGTGGGCACAGTCCAAAGGGGCAGAGGAGCTGCTTCCCACCCTGCTGCTGTCCCAGCTCCACCACACGGACCGGGAGCAGAGCGGGAGTGAATCCTGGAGCCCCTCCAGGCAAGATTCCATGTGCTGGTCGCATGTAAATGACTTCCCAGAGCAAAACTGCTTTGAAGTTGCTGTGTATCTCACTCTGATAACAGTCTGCTTCATGTCTTGTGTCAAAGTAATTAGACTGTAATTATTTGTTCTTTTTTT
>VXBA01001901.1:168592-221625 GCA_013399895.1 Serilophus lunatus | reverse complement strand
CCCCTGCCCCAGCATCCCTCCTCCAGAGCTCCCCCCAGCTCCGGGCATCTCCCTGCCCCTGGCACTGCCCGCAGATCCCGGGAATGCCCGGCTCCAGCTTCCCCCGGCCGAGCCAAGGAGCGGGAAGGAGCCCTCCTCGGGACAGGGCTCGCCGTGCTAACACCTTGTTTCTGCGAGCGCTGAAATGCTCTCAGATAATGAGGTCACTGAGTATGTTCCTCCAAGCCCAGAGGCGCTGGGGAAGGTGGGGATCACGCTGTCCCCACCGGAGCAGGGATTGTCCAAAGGTTCCGCGGGGCAGGTGCGCTCCGGGCCACGCCAGGAGAGGGGAAATCACTGTTTATAAAAGCCTTTGAAGGATGCCTGAGGAACAGAAAGGGGATGCGTGGCTCCCCCCCATCTCCCCCCTCTGCCGATTCCAGCCCGGTGGGAGCAGAGCCGCCCGTGCTGACAAATTGCCGGCCTCAGCTCGCAGTCCCAGGAGCACCTTAAAAAGCAGAGGAATGCTGGACACGGGGGCCGGGCTGGAAGGAAGCCAGCAGCCGAGGAGGCAGCGAAGAAGGATGGGCAGCAGAGCACGGGGACAGGCAATAAGGCTGATGGACCTCGTGCGCCAGCCCTGGAGAAGCCCCGCTCCTGAAACGCATCCAAAACAAGCATCGAATTTGGTCTGAAATGATGTCATCGCCGACCATTAGTGTGGTAATTACAGTGAAAGCCTTTGGCAATTGTATCCTCCGAAGGGTCATTAATGCAACCCAACCGCACCAGCAAAGGTCTCATTAGTCTTATTTCAGACTTAAATGTTTTTCAGAGCCACAGAATCCTAATGGTCTTTTCCCTGCTCCGGCCATACTGGTAGTGGGCCCTTCTCCTCCACTTCCCAACATTCCACTTGGGAAGATGCATTTCGAGCAGAGGAAAGGCACTGGGAGCCAGCATTAGAGTCTGAGGCTTGATCCCAGGCCCCGGTCACAGCAAAAGCTGAGGAAGGAAGCAGCTCCCACTCCTGGTTTGCAGCAAAGCTCACGGGACTGTAAATCCAGGGAGGTGGAAAGGACACACGGACATGAGTTCGGCCACCTCAGGAGCTCCCAGAGTCCAACATTAACAGCTTGTGGTGTGGGAGGTGATTGCAGAGGAAGGTGGGTCAGATGCTGCTCCATGTCCCACTGACCTCATTTTGAGAGAAAGGGAGAACCAAACTATATTTGCAGAAGAATTTTGGCTGTCGGGAGGAGATCAGAAATCAGAACCTTGTTGCCAAACTGAAGGCTGGACCCAAAAGAAAGCAAAGCAAACTGCAGAGACAACTGCAGTCCATGTAGATCAGCAGGAGAATCCAGTGGGGTGGGCAGGCTCTGCCAAAGAGGGGACATGGGTGAGAAGCCAAACCTTGTGCTGCCACAACAGCAAATGTGCTGCTACCTGCAAGGCAGGTGAAGGGACTTGCCTGTCCTTGGCACCAGCTCAACCATTATTAGATGGCTTTTGCACAAACAAAAATGCTGTTACAAGGATTAAGAAGTATTTTGGTTCAGGGTTGGACTCAGGTCCTATCAGGTTTGAATGCCCAGAGACACTGGAGAGTGGAGTGGAGGCAGAGTGGGGACAAAGCTCCTCCCCAGCAAACCAAAAACAGAGAGTGGTGCCACTTGTGGTACCACAGCCCCCAAGCTGGATGCTCCAAAACAGCTTCCAGCATCCTGCTGGGGACAGCAAGGGGTAGGGGCCCAGGAAAGCATTGTCTGGGCAGCTGCCCTAGGCTTCTGGCACAAGGACTGGCACAACCCGAGTGGGAGCTCCACAAAGAAAACCTCGAAAATCCATCCTGCAAGCAGGAGCTGCTTCCTGGGACATGCCTCAGTCCCACACCCCCTCCCAGCACATCATGTGTAGCTGTTCCTCATGCAGCCAACTCCTTTAATCAGAGAAGAAAAACCCTCAGAACACAGGATTCAAATCCACCAGGAAAGGTGACAGATTCTTCTACTCTTCAAAGGGGCTCTTTAAATATTAAAAATAGCATTGTTGTTTTAGGAACGTTAATTTAAATGATGCACACCTGACACATCCAATCGCCTCTGCAGCAACAGAGCCAGGCAGGAGCTCTTCTCCTCTACTTTGTCCTGTGACAGAAAAAAGGAATACAGCCTCTGTGTGGAGGAGGAGGTTTATTCCCAGCCTGTACAAGCCAAAAGTGTGACAAGACGTGACCAGCCAAGAGCCCAGGGCGTGGAGCCACAGAACCCAAGGACGACTCTTTCCCTTCCAAAGCTGGGCTTCCAGACCACCTTGGCTAAACACTTGTTTCCATAAGATAAAAACACACCCTGACGTTTTCCTGGTTCTTCCTACAACAGCTCAGCCCATGCTGACTCCGTGCCTTACCATCCACTCACCTTGCTGTGCTCTTCTTCCAGCTTTAGTACCTTGATGATGTGTTTTGGTACCAGGTGAATTAGAGAAATCTTGGAATAAGTTGGTTGCAACCATCCTTTTCATGTCCTTCCTCCAAATGCTTTCCTGGACCAAGAGGAGTGGTGTTATTTGGGTACTCTGAGCTGAGGCTGAGCACTGGGGGTTGGGTTGGTCACCTTTGCCCTTTAGGAGGAGCTGCCTGTGGAAGACTTTACAAGGAGACATGGAATCTTCATCCATCCCAGGTGCTTGCAGACTCTTGTGAAATAAAAGAGTTTTTCCTTGTTCTCTACTTCAAGGGGTCTTTGCAGGAGCAGAGAGTTCAGGTTCCATCTGTAGAGCTGCCACACTCCTTTGGGATTTATTTTCATCAGACTCTGGAAGGATGAAGAGCCAACCATGACAGCCTGTGCCCCAGCACTGCTTGTTCTAGGGAGAGCACTGAGCAAACTCCCCAGGCAGCTGGAAAACTCCCACTGAGAGCTTCACCTTCTCCTGAATACCCAACCAAGGGCAAGGGGAGAAGTATGTGATTGTAAAACAACGAAATTCTTCTACAGCTTGACCTTCACTAATGATGGATGGCCTGTTAGTGAGGATCATCAGTGGAGGGCCTTCACTCTGGGGCATCAGCTGCAGCTGCAGTGGAGGGGCAAACCTGACCTCCTTCCCCAGGTCTCTGGGGCTGTGCAGCACCTGCAGGGGCAGCCCAGCTTCTGGTGTTCAGGGCCCCTACCCCTTGCTGTCCCCAGCAGGATGCTGGAAGCTGTTTTGGAGCATCCAGCTTGGGGGCTGTGGTACCACAAGTGGCACCACTCTCTGTTTTTGGTTTGCTGGGGAGGAGCTTTGTCCCCACCAGGACACTTCACTTGCAAGAAGTGATCCTGAATGACATTTGAAATCTGGGCTGTCCAGCACAGTGGCTCACCAGGATGAGGTTCAGGTTCTTGTGTTCACGTGTCCCAGTATGAAGTTGTGTATCTCTTAATGACTTACTTCAAACCAGCCCTTGCCAGAGCATGGAGTGGAGCTGCAAATGATTTGATTCTCAATGCTGGCTGTGTGCCTGGCTCTGAGTCATACACTGCTGAAAGAATTGTGGTAATCTGCAAATTATTTTCCTGTATTAATTCATTCTGGTGAAATAAAACCATTGCAAATTGCTATCAGCCTAAAACTGGCTATGCTGGGAGTGACTGTGTGGGCAGTGCTCTCTCCCTGGGTGACAGTGTGTGACAGCTTCTGCTGTTCAGGTGTGATGCATCTGCTCTCTGTGCTCAGGATCTCACCAGGGCCACAGGGATTCCTTTTTTTAAAAAAAAAATAAAAATTAGCTTTTTAAACTGGGATCATTGTTATTTGAGCTTATTGCTCAGAGGAGAGGAAGAAGCCAAGGATATGGGGCAACAGGCTCAGCTGCAGCAGAATAGGCAAAGCACCCACCTGTCCCCCCCTGTCCTGGCAGACAAGAGCTGGAGACTCTCTCCTGTCACAGACAGGCTCTTATGTGGCCTTGAAGCAGCTCTAAGGTCTCCAAAGGGATGGAGCTGCCTTTCACCAGGGATCACAAGCAATGCAGCACCAGGAGAAGGTGTTTTTCACATTCTCCAGGGTGCAGAGCTGGCTCAGTCTCAGCAGAGAATGCAGCCTTGGAGCTCCTCGAGGCTTGGGCAGCGTGTGGATCCAAGGGACTCAGTGGGGCAGGGTTGGGAGGAGGAAAAGAAGAACGTTAAGAAAACCCCTTGTTGTTGCAGACAGCCTAAAGCGGTAACTAAAGGAGAGAAGGTACACTCTGCTTTGTCCCAGCTCCTGCCTTTTCTAGGGAGGCAGGTTTGGATTATGCATTCCGAGGCGTTACAAGGTCCACTGGCTTGGAACAAGAAGTCTGCCAAAATGCACAGCCCGGGAAGGGGGAGCCGAGGGGGAGGGGGCTGGAGCCGCCGTGGTGCTGCTGCTCCAGGCACAGAGGATATTAACGCTGCTCTGTGGGAAACACCAGCGTCTCCAGCTGAGAGGCTGGAGGATGCAGGTCCTGGTCTCGAGATATCCCCTTGGATCTGCTCTCCCTTTGCCAGGGGTAAATCTGGGCATGACAATTTGGTCTCGAGTCACATAACGACAGCACTGAACAAGGTTCCAGAGGGGTACGAGCTGGTTTCAGGAGTGCTATGCCCTGGTTTCACAGGGGAGTGAACATCTCACTGCATGTCTCTGGTGTCACCTCCAGCAGAGAGGCACAGGGGGTCCAAGCACAGCTCCTGTGCAAACCTCCCCTGCAAATTTTTTGTGCAAATCCCTGTGCAAAGTCCCCGTGCAAAGGCCCAGTGCCCCCAGCCCACAGCAGGGACAGGCAGGGACAGGCAGGGATGGGCAGGGATGGGCAGGGTCATCCTCCCCATGTGCTCTGGGTGCAGGATCTGCAAGAGCTGCTCCTCTGGGTGTGTTTGGGATGGAGCAGATAATGGTGCTCAGGAGAAGGGGGTAGCTTTTCTTGCTTGTTTGTTTCTGAGTCCTTGAGTTTCTCCTGTGATGTCAGAAATCACTGGGTTTTGCTGGGGGTTAAAATGTCCAGGTAAAAGCACCGTAGCCTTTGTGTGTGTGGAGGTTCTGTGACCTCTTTGCTGATCTGTGCTGGAGGAGTGTTCGTGCAGAGCTGAGTAAGCAGATGAAAACATTTTCTGGGTATGTACAATTATTTCAACACAGCTTTCAGTGGGATTGTGTTTGCAACCTTTTGTGAGTCTCCTTGCAAACACGTCTGAGTGCTAGAGCTTGACTGATGGAGAAAGCAGAGACTGTGCTCAAACATGTCCAGCAAGTCTCAGAGCCTCCCCTTGGTTGCCAAATTCTGGATGCAAGACTCTCTGGGGTGGCTTTGTTGCATGGGGCTGCAGGATGAGCACGGTACCAAGAGCAGTGACAAGCAGAGGCTGGTGGCTGAGCCATCAGTGTGGGCAAGTCTGAGTAACAGATTCATTCAGAAATGTGAATGTAAACCTCTATTAATAGGGCATTTGCTGTGACACATCATTCCTTCAGCTCTCCATGCACTTTCATGGAGAACCAACCAAAGAACAAATTTATTGACTCTGGTTTCCTGCACGTGCACCCTCCTGGTACCTGCTAGAAGGGTTCTGGTGAAACCATTTGAGGGACATCAGGCTCTCTCCACCACTGGGACACAGTGATTTTTGCCTTCAGATCATCCTCTCAAGGTGCCAGAGCCTGAAATAGCTGTTGTTCATAGATGAGCAATGGATGCAATTCACATTCATTATCCACGTGTCAGTCACAGCCCGTGCCCCCATGGAAGCCTGTCCTTTCCCTCACACCTACACTGCTCCCTCCCACTCTGGCAGAGGAGGGCAAAGTGCCTGATGGCAGGAATTGTGCTAACCCTAACCCTAACCCTAACCTGAAGCCCACAGCAGTGCCACCAGCAAGGGCTGAGCCACTGGGACCAGTCTCTCTGTGTACTGAGGTTTTGGAAGTGCAGAGTTTTTGAGACGCTGTGACTTGGAACTGGGCTGAGAGCAAGGCAGATATGGGTCTGCCCAGTATAAACCAGCAGAGCCATCAGGACTGGACCACTCCAGAAAGAAAGCTGTAGCAGGGGTAGGGTAGATGAGTGAGGTGAGATGAGCAGTTCACAAACTCCCCCGAACTAAACAGCCCCAGTGCTCCCTGCTCTGCAAGGCCACGTCTGCCCTTGGTGGAGATCATTTGTACTCCTCTTGTTTGAGAAACCCGAGGAGAACTGTGGCAGCTCAGCCTGATCTGGCCATAAACTCGTCCTGAAGCTGCATGACCTGTTCCCACCTGGTACTTCACTGACATCCCCCCTCTGTGGTGGCAGCAGCAGCGATGTGGGTGCTTATTGCTGACCCCAGGGCCTCCAGCCCCCCTCCCCAACCCCAGCAGTCTCAGGGTCCTTGGGAGCCCTTTCTAGTGACCACCTCTGCTTACAGACATCCCTCCAAGCTCCTTGAGCCACGGGCAGTGTGGAGGCTGGGTGCTGGGCCCCCAGGCAGAGCCCACCCCTCTCCCGTGGCTCCTGCTCCGTTGTCACCCAGCTTCCCTTTGCTCAGCGCTGTCCCTGCACAGCGTGGACCTTTTCCTCCCCAGGCCACAGGTCCAGCTTTACAGAGGTGAAAAAGCCATGCAAACACCGACCCCCAGCCCTCAGGAACCCCCTGCCCCCCCAACCCACCGTGCTGAGCCCCCATGGCCACGGCACACTCAGCCCCTCACTGCCACCGAGGCTCCTCACAGGCTCCCGCATAAGTGATGGAGAAAAGTGTCAGGCTGGGGGAAAGACAGATCACGAGTATTCCTGGCCCTGACATTTTCCTCCAGATATCTGGATTTCCATATATTTGAAAACCTAATATAAACAACAGAGAGAAAATTTGCATTTCGGGCAGTGAGGAATGAGAAATGGAGGCGGCGTAATGTATTGCTGCTCCGAGAAGAGGGATGACAGGGGGAGAGTGGAGCACACACGACAGCGCCCAATCGGCTCGTGGCAAACTCATTTCCTGGCAGAATATAGGGTTTCATCTGCTGGAACATTTAATAGGCATCAAAGAAAGATCACTTCCCTCCTCTCGGCGCAGATTGAGAGCCTTCGCTCTGGCTTTATTTTTGCCATTTTATTAAAGCCTTTATATAGTTTTAATACAATATGTATGATCCTCCGGCAAACAAATAAATTCCTGGGCGCTTCCCAGATTCTAAGGATTTCTCATGGTTACGTATGTTTTATTTATATTTTCAGAGAGACATTAAATATGCGACGAGGGAAAATGTGCCTAAAAAAAAAACAACAAAAAAAAGTCGACCCTAATTTATTGCTCTGTACAGAGCAACGTTACGTATGGAGTTAATTTGGGAAGCGCCAGCCTGGGGAAGGGGCTCAGCCCCCACACATCTGGGCTTAATGCCATGACTGAAACACCCCAAAGTGCCACCTCAGGGACCTTTGGTCTTTGCTCAGCTGGGCACAGGGATGTGACCAGGGCCATTCCCAGCTGGGACACCAGGAGAGAGCTGGGAGCAGTGGAACACGCTCCAAGAGCTGTGCAAACACACGTGGGACTGACAAACCCTCTCTCAAGTGCCCAGCAGCATCCTGTGATCAAACAGAGCCAACAGCCTCAGCCCCAGAAGAAAGCCTGGAATTTCCATGCCTTGGAGAAATGGCTCGCTCCCAGACAGCTACATGGGCCCAGTGGGACTGCAGGCACCCCCCATCACACAGGGCCACACACAGATCCCTGTGGATCCTGAGCTCCCGTTGGATTCATCTCCAGCACAACCGACGGGCTGGCGATGGACACTGCCACATGTGTCAGGGCACTGGACAAGGGGAAATCTGGGGGAAAAGTGTTTTCCGTGCTGTCAGGTGCAAAGGTGGCTCATGTGGAGGACAGCTGGGTGATGGAGCACCCTGGGCAGACTCTAACCAGCTTTCCTGGGCGTTTGGATTTCCACTTCACAGGCTCCTTGGCTTCCCCAAGCCAGCAAGCCTGTGCGAGGGCTGGGGGAGGAGGAGGAGGAGCACAGGCAGGATGATTTTTGATGACAGTGCTCAGTAGACCCGGGAGCAGAGTGTCTGATGAACCTTAGTTATGGCTTGAAACAGCTCTTTGCTCTGAGGTTCCCTTATTGAGGAAGCAGAGAAAGGCATCAGGAGGGTTTCAGGGGCTCATCAATTCCGATCAGGTTCAGTCTGGACACACGATCTCTCCAGCTCAGGCATATCCTTGGCAGGCAGCTCCTTCCCCCTAAATATTCCAGCACACAAACAGACCGGTGCTGGCTGTGCTCAGGTGAAGGATGCCTGTTTCCCTGCAGAGGGGACTCTCTGCTGGAGAGCTTGTGCCCATGCACAGGGACGTGCCTGGTGTGGGGCAGGGGGCTGCAGTGGGATGGAGGGTGCCCTGTGCTGCCGTCAGCACGATGGCCTGGAACGTGTCCCTGCACTCTGCTCCTCAGTCCTTCCCAACCTGGGCCCCAGGTCCTGCCTGGGAGGTCCCACCTACCCTGCAGCCCTCAGTTGTGCCATCTCAAGGCTGCTGGCTCAGCTGGGCAGCCTCGGGGGCGATTTGGAGCATCTCCAGCATCTGACACCATCACAGAAATAAACCCACAGTTAGGCAATATATGGGTGAGGAAAACCAAGTATCCTTGGGCTGCACCAGGAGGCACCAAGGTATTCCTGATGCCACCAAAGAACGGGCTGAGACTGCACATATATATTAGGAAAGTCTTAATTGTGCATTAAGGATCCGTTACCGCTGCGCCACGAGGGAGACTTTCACAGCCTTTCTATCTTGAGCACTTCCCAGCTATTTTTAATCCCATCAGAGTAGTAAGGCATCCGTAAATCCCCCCGGATTGCTCCCGAGGAGGCAGGGAGCCGATGCCCCCGCGGAGGGCGCGGACCCGCTCAGACGCTGCCGTTCCCCCGCGTGGTTTGTGCTGAATACATTATTTTTGGTCCTGTGAGCACAGTGATGTGAAGTGACCTCCTGGTTAAGGGTAACCCGCGTTAACAGAGCTGTAGGCATGTTGATTCAGAATCTCTTTCATGTGTGTCCTTTAGAAAAATGTATTTGCAGACAACACGGGGAGGGCGGGAGCAGCAGGTGTGATACACACTTGTACTCCCTGCAAGCCATTAGTGCAGACACTGAGGGACATGCAGAGAAGGCAGTGCTCTGTCACCCTCCAGGGCCCTGGCTGGCACGTGGCAGCACAGAGGTGACAGTGGCAGCCATGTTCAGGGTCACCCACTGCTCTGCCAGGCTCATCACTGCCCTGCCTGCGCATCCACGCTCCCTCCCAGTCTCTTTCCCTCTCACACATTCCACAGGGAAATCCAAAAGGATGGGTGCTGTATTCAAAGCCCAAAGCCAGGTGTTGGTTCTGGACTGGAACAAGGCTCAGCTTGCTGGGCAAAGCAAAGGTAGTCACCATTCTGATTATCCCAGAATGAAGGTGATATGAACATGAAAACAGAAATAATTCAGTTGTCACTGGTGCCTGGACTCAGTGATGTTAGAGTTCTTTTCCAACATAAATGATTCCATGATTCTTGGCAAATGCTTCCTTTTGTGTAGAGACTTCTCTCTTTGAACACACACTTGCATTGTTAAAAGGAAAATAATTTTTGAAAACCCCAAAACAACACATTATCTTTTTAAGAACCATGAAAAAAACCCTCCAGATTTTTAAAATATGTTTTCCAATTAGCTTTGGGTAGAAATAAATCACCAAGTCAACACCTTTGTCTACCTCCAAGCTTGTTTGGAAAGGGAGCAAATTCTCCCTCCACTTCAACCGAGGCGACTCAGAGCTGCTGAGTGTGCCCCTTGCCCTGATCCATCCAGCCAAGGTGATGGGGCCAGCCCCAAAATCCAGCCTGGTTCTCCCAGCCAGGGCAGGAAGAGCCTTCCCAGCCCTCAAGCCGAGCAGCACCTTCCACACAGAGCCCCAGCCCACGGCGGGGCAGAGGGGAGAGAAAAGAAAGAGGGAAAAAAATTGGAACTTTTTCCAACGCTTTCCTTAAATGGCTTAAATTCCAGAAGGAGAGACGGGGGAGTTGCCCTCACTGGTGATTCAGGACTGGAAGCAATTTTCCGTGACTGAAGCGAAGACGTGAGGGGCGTTTCCCAGCCTGGGCTGGGCAGCAGATGGCAGGTGGCCGGAGCCCTTGGCAGGCTGGCATTGCAGGGAGGGCTGCCCTGCCTCTGGCCCCGCTGCGCTCCTCTCCTGCCACCAGCAGCTGGATGTGCAGCGTTTTTCACCACCAGCCCCTGGCACCCAGGAAATCCCACAGGCCAGTGCAGTAGGAGCGTGGGGATGGGCCATGGCAGCGAGAGCAGCGAGAAGGGCAGATGCAACCTGAGCAAGCCAGGACCCCATGTGACATCCCACCACCAAAGGCTGTGGTGACTTGCAGCAGGGAATTGCCCAATGAGTCCCCCAGAGCTTCAACTGTTGATGCTGCTCCTCGCCTGCAGTCCAGCAGCTTCCCCCAAAAGCCTCCAGTGTGGGAGCAGCTTTCCTGCTGCCCAGGGACGCTCAGCATCCATCAGCTCCATCCTGCACCCTGGCACGGGGATAAAGCTGGATAAGGCACCACTGCCAGTCCCTGCCTGGCACCAGGATGGAGCCAGCCTGGACCCCACTGCCAGTCCCTGCCTGGCACCAGGATGGAGCCAGCCTGGACCCCACTGCCAGTCCCTGCCTGGCACCAGGATGGAGCCAGCCTGGACCCTACTGCCAGTCCCTGCCTGGCACCGGGATGGAGCCAGCCTGGACTCCACTGCCAGTCCCTGCCTGGCACCAGGATGGAGCCAGCCTGGACCCCACTGCCAGTCCCTGCCTGGCCCTGGCATGGAACCAGGGCCGACACCACCGCCCATCCCTGTCTGTCCTGGTTGGAACTGGGCTCGGCCCTGCTGCTGGTCCCACACACTGCATCCTGCTGCTCCGAGCAGGGGCTTTGCCGTGGCTCAGAGAGGCTGCAGAGCTCCCAAATGGTGTTTAGCTTTCCAGGTTTGTAGCTGGAATGATGATTCTCATCACCACTTGAATTTAATTTAAATGGTTTGCTTCTGCTTTCATTTTATTGGCACCCATTAGATCCCCCTTGTACCTCTGGCATTTCCTTAATAGTCTTTTGACTCATCTGCTCTCAGGAGGAGAAACATTTTTTACAAGAACAATATGAAGTAACAGTTATAAAATCCGTAGCCCGGTGATAAATGTTAAGGACTCATATTCTTTTATTGGAAATTGCTGTCTTTCAAATGTTTAACAGATTTGTAAAAATAATTTCTCCAAAAGGTTACGGTTCCATTGAACTCCATTAGAGAGAGGCTGGGCTCTAAATCACGGCCACGTCCCGGAGCCCGTGTGCGGGGACACGCCAAAGTCATCCCTTTGCCCCGCACAGACACACGGCCTGGCTCCTCTGCAGCATCATTCCATCGCCGGGACACTTCCCTTGGCCCCTGGGTCCCCCTGGCGCAGCCCAGGGGCTCCGGGCTGGAATCCAGGCGTGAAATGATGAAAGGCTGGAGCTGCCGCGGCTCCGGCTGCGCCACGACCTCCGATGGGAAATCGGCACCTTTTTTTTTTCCCCCCCTTCTCCTCGTCCTGGCCTGTCGCACGCCGGGTGGAAAGGATTGTATTTATCACCTGTCAGGGCTTGGCAGAGCTGAGTTACGTGGAGCAGGACAGCATAAAATTATCATACACAAGCATGAAATTACAAAATCGCTCAGAACTGAACAACAAAATTATTTCATTTCTGAGGGAGGCCATTCCATTTTTTAGTCGTGACACCTCAACTGCCAAACTTTGAATTGAAATTGAGTGTGAGGTGCATGGAATATAGACAGCAATAACAAGCAAAGGCATGTAAACTAGCCATGCAAATACACTACATTAATGGCCCTGGAAACCTCCCACAGGAGATATGTAACTAAATAAATGTCACATGTCCCAATAACTCAACTTTTCTTATACATTGTGGAATGAATTATGCTGCAATAGGCACACAGGCTGCTCCTGGCAACGGGGCTCCCATTTCCCTGGCGTCCCCCTGGGCGACGTGTGGTTGTGCTTCCCCTCTGCCAGCGTTTGATGCCAGGGGTGGGTGCTCACAGCGAACATCGGTCCCCAGCCCCGTCTGTGGCTGCACGTGGGATGCAGCAAGGCAGGACACAGCTCCCCCTACCACCCTGTGGGGATGGTGTCCCCGTCCTGTGTGAGAAGAGAACTTCCCTGCAGCGTTCAGATGTGCAGACAGCAAGGAACCACAGAATCGTTAAGACTGGAAAAGACCTTTAAGATCATCGAGTCCAACAACACTGTTATCACATCTCGCCCTGTCTGCAGAATCCCCTGGATCCCAGAGCAGGGCTCACATTCCTACTTTTCCATCACAGCCAGGGCTCGGGGCTGCTCTGTATGCACCAGGAGGTCTGGCAGAGCCACGTAGGGTTTGTTAGGCTGGGTGTGCCTGCCAGGCACCACACAGGCAGGGAAAGCAGCTCCCTTCCCATCAGCTTCCTCACCGGAGGGCTTGGCCAGCAACCCTGGCTGTGCCAGGAACAGACTCCAACACCCTTGTGAGGACCATCAGAGCTGCTCTATTTTATTGCAACCAGTAGCATCCTGACGACTGTCAGCAAGAGGGTCCCAGAGGAGCAATATTTTATAAACACTATTTGTGTCAGAGCATATTGTGCGTTTGTGTGACTCTCCCCGGGGACGGGGGCCCACGATGTAAATAATGCAGCCCCTTCCCATGCCAGCACAGCCCTGGGGGCCCCTCGGGGCCGGGGTCTGCCCGGGTGGGCAGCGGGGCCGGGCAGAAACCGCTGGGGTGGGAGAGCAGCGAGCGCTGGGCAGGGGAGGAGGCAGCACGATCCATCACGGGGGATGGGTTTGTCAGCTCCCTCCGCGGTGCTGATGGGCTGTGCAAGGTCTGAGCAGAGCAAACCAAATGAGATGGTAAATAAAATTAAAGAGAGAGGGAAATCATAGCCTGGGCTTGGGAGAGACACTCACCTGCCTTCTGCCAAGCCAGGGCACCCACCCCAAGGCATCACAGGCTCCTGCTGCTGCCTTTGCTCATTGTTCCCTGAATCCTTGTCTGCATCCCTGCCCGGGTGGCGAGGGGGAATGCCCTGTGCAGCACAGAGCCAGAGGGAGATGTCACTGCCAGTCCTGCCAGCAGCTCCCTCTGTCCAGGCCCAGCTGTGCCAGAGGTGCCCAGCCCAGGTATTTAAACTGGCCCCAAAACCAGCTGAAAAATCCTCACTGGGGATGGGAACAGGATGGTCCATTCCCACCCGGCTCTCAGCACCCAGCAGTAACCCAGCCTCGAGCCAGCTTTCTCCAGGCTGGACACCTCTGACCCTTCCACAGAAACTTTTGATCCCAGCAAACTGATATTTATTAGCCCCCCATCATCCTTCTGCTCCACTTGCTTTAAAAGAAGAAGAGGGATTTTGTAAGGGTGAGAGCTTCCAACTGGAGCCCAGCAGCACTGGAAGCACCTCGTGCAACAGAGAGTATCCAGAGAGCAGAGATTCCTGGTGATTTATGGTGGAGGAGCAAACCTGGCCTTTGCCTTTCTCAGGCAAGCCTTTGATGCTACCCCTTTAATCCTTGGCCACCTGGCACTAATTATAACTGTAAGATAGTCTTTATATTTAATTAAAAACAAGGAAAGGTTTCTCCCTATAATGAGAAGCCTCTGGCAGCAGACCTTGTGTTCTCCCCATCCCCAATACCCATCCCCTCCCGTTCCATTTGAACCCAGCAGTGTGGAGCCATGGAGAACCCCCAGGAGCGTTCCCCAGGGGCAGCACCAGTCCCTCCCCCTGGGGCTGATCATCCCCCACACAAGGACAGGCAGGACTGAAGGGTGCCTGTCCCAAGGCCCCAAGAGAGGAAGGGCAGGACTGAGGGGTCCCCGACCCAGGCACAGGCTCAGGATGGAGCATCTCCCTGCTCTGTGACAGGGGAGGCTGTGGGAAGGAGCTGATGCTGAGGAGCAGGAAGGGAAGGAGATGGGGGGGTAGTGCAGAAAACGTGGGGTCTGTGAACCTACTTCCATAACAAAAAAAGGCAAGCCATGATCAGGCAGCTGGCAGGATGAATGCCAGGGCATGGAAAAGTGGAAGGGGGAACCTCAGTGTGGCTCCTGGTGGTCCCAAGTGCTGGTGAGGGCACGGGAGGCACTGAACGCTGCTCTGCTCTGCCTGCTCTGCACAGGGGAAGGAGAGGCTGGGAAATTATCATCAGTTTAAGTCAGTTCAACTTCAGTTCCCAGAAAAATATTGGAACAAATGATCAAACAAACTATTTATAAGCACCAAGAAGATAACAGGGTGAGTAGCAGCCAACATGGGTTTGTCAAGAACAAATCGTGGCAAACCGATCTAATTTTCATCTGCGACAGGGTAATAGGCCTTCTGGATAGAAAAGAAGCAGTAAATGTCATATCTTGACTTTAATAAGATTTTTGACACCGTCTTATATGACATTCTCACAAGCAAGCTGAGGAATCAGAGTCAAGATGAAAATACTATTTGGTGAGGGTAAAACCTGTTGAAAAACTGCAGTCAGAGACTAGTCAGTGATGGTTGGATGAAATGAGAATGTTGGATAGCTCTGTCCTGTATCCAGTGCTATTCACTACTTGACCTGTGTGATGGGAAAATGTAATTACTAAATTTGCAATCTTTGAATGCACTAGAGAGCAGAATCTGAATGGGAAAGGTCTTGGAAAATGCTAGAATTTGTTGAGAGAAACAGGGATTTATCTGCTGGATCCAGGTGCAGAGTATGGCCCCTGGAGTTCAGAGTAATTGAGGAATTGCTGGTGTGACAGGAGGAAAGGATCTCAGAGTAATTCCAGATCAAAAGTTGAAGTTGAACCAACGATATTATGCTGCTGAAGGAAAAACAAATGGTTTGTAGGAAAAAACATCATTTGTGATGGGCAGGATACAATTTTTGTCACCAATTCAGGAATTCTGAGGAGCAGCTGAGGGGGTTCCAGGTTCGGGAACAGAGGCACCAGGACGGAGTCGAGAGGGGAGTGAGGAGAAGGATCAGAGGCTCGCAGTGCTCTGAGTGAGGGAGGTGGGCAGAGTGTCTCCCCATCTGCATCCCTGTGGTGCTTCCTCGGAGAGGTGCCAAGCCCCGATCCAGGGCAGGGAGATGCTGGGAATGGCTCCACCAGCCCAGGGCACACGGAGCCCTTCTGTGTGTGATGGAATGGCTGCACGCTCAGAACAGCCCCCACTCCGGAGCCCTCCTCAAGTCCATGTGTGGTCCCCCCCCACTGCAGGGACATCCACAGCAGATCCCCGGGGGCTTTCTCCCAGTCCTGCACCCCCATCCCCTCTGGCAGCAGCCGAGGAGCCAGCCCAGGAAACCCAGAGGCACGGCAACGACAGGACGTGTGGCTGTGGCACGGCAGGGTGGGAGCCCCGGGCCAGCCCCCTGCAGACACCGAGGCACTGCTCCTGCCTTGGCAATGCCTGTCCAGAGCAAGAGGAAGGGGAAACACCTCATGGGGGGAGGTTGGCAGGGCCCTTGCTCCTGTCCTGAGCCGCTGATGCAGTGGGAAGAGCAGCGGGTGCTGGAGCCACAGGGATGGAGAGAGGCCAGCAGCGCTGGGAGAGCAAAGGGTGGGCTGGGGGCACACGGCTGCTCCCCTCTGCACCCCCTGGCCGGGGCACAGGCGGGAGGAGAGGCAGAGGGCAGAAATCCCGGGCAGACAGCCCCGTCCCTGGCCCAGCCCCGGGCGCCGGGTGCAGATGTGGCAGCAGAGCCCGGCCACAAAGAGTTAACGCTGCTTCGCCAGACTGTGAATTCTCAGCGAGTCTCCCACATGCAGCCAAACAACAGCTTGACATTTTCCATCCTTCACGAGAAAGACAAAGGCGTGAAGATATTCCCATGATTCCTTTCTGCATGCCTAACTACGAGCTCAGGTGCAGCAGCATTTGCCCTGGACCGGCCTCATCAACATGAAGGGCGAACTCATCGTTTCTGCATCTTTCCTCGCCACTGCTTGATTAATTGGCTCACGACGACGCTGGCTGAATACCTAATGCCTCCCCTGTCCCTGTTCTTTCTTCACAGCCTTTTGCTGCATTTACATATACTTTATATTCCATAATTTTCACACACACAAAAAAAAAAAAATAAAAAAAAAAATGGGAGCACATCTCGGTAATTTGATGTAATGACGGCATGTCACCAAAAAGAGGAATTAGAAAAATCTGTAGGTATTTAATTTATTCTTGTTTTTTTTTCAAGTAGATCTCTCAGAGAAAGGCATTAATATTCATGTGCATGAAAAAAAAAAGGGCCCTCAAAAGGAAATTTCCAGCATTTTAGTTTAAATTAAATACATTTTTAAAGAAACAATATTTAACTGATAATGCTTAAAGGCAAAATTAACAGAAGTAGCAATTTTTACCTACCAAAGCAAGGTTTTGTCTCAGGGGTTTCCAGGAAAACTGCCCTGACGTGAAATAACACTTTGCTTTTCCAAGGAGGGATTCAACGACCCCAAGAGGGAGGGCACGGGGAGGGAAAAGCCTTTTGCATTGCCCTGTGTGGGATTTTTGCTGGGCAATATTCCACAGCACATCCACTGCAGAGGTTCAGCACAGATCTGGGCTGCCCAGGCTCCAGGGGCTCCCCCAGATCTGCAGCTGGTGGCTCACTGGGACTTAATGCAAAGTCTGGCCCTGCTGGGCCTTGGGTCCTTTTCTTTTCTTTTCCCAATTAAACACAAGAAAGGGGAAAACAGCAACCAAAGAGATGATTTTGTGGGAAAGAAGCACAAAGTATTCAGCAAACAGAACACAGTGACAGATACAGATGGCAATTCCCCCAATTAACTCCAACTCGGCTCATCAGGGAGAAAAATGGCAAAAATAAACACCAACTTCTCCAGGAGCTGACAGCAAGAGGCAGCCTTGACCAGCAGAGTTGGTGGAGGGGTGGGGAGGCTTTGAGGTTGGTCAGGGGGAACGGGAGCAGCAAGAGCAGCGAGGAGGGTCCCTGGGGCGGGGGGTGCCGGGCTGGATTTCACAGCAGCGCCGGGGGAGGTGCCACAATCAGGCTGGGCTGGAGGGATATGGTGGGAAGGAGGCTCTGGGGTGGTGTCTCTGGGGCTGGGGACACCCTTGGGGTGCAGCCCAGGGAGCAGCACCTGGCACTGCTCTGCCAGAGTGGAAATGATCCACGGCAGGAGGAGGCTCCAAGGATGCACGCCCTTGAAAAGGGAAAAATAAATCTTCAGCCCCGGGAGTGCCTGTAAATTCCTCCTTGTTAGCAGGTCTGGGAAGTGGGGAGGAGGCAGGAGAGGTCTGGCTTGGCCCCACTCCCCCAGGGTGCTGCCAGAGGATGCCCCCGTTGGAAGATGCTGTTGGGTTCTGTATTTGCCTCTCCTGCCAGCACAAAACTGCCTTAATCTGGTCTGCTGGAAATAAAACTTCCCATCTTTGTCCTGGCACATTACAAAAAAGATTATCCCCTGGATTAAATAAAATTATGGGGTTTATTTCTCAAGTGTGAAAGGCTGAGCCTGCCAGAAGGGCTGGATAAACCCTGGGAAGGGTCTCTGCTGGTGTGAGAAGCCAGCTGAGCTCAGGCTGGGCTGCATGGGAAGGCAGCAGCTCCAGAGAGGTTCTAAATTGGTCTCCTGATATTTTATGAAATAACTTTTTTTTTTTCCTAAAGTACTTCTTGATATTTTTATGTTTATATATTTTAACTTCAGATCGGACTCATAAAAAATACATGAGGAGTAAGTGGTTTCTGCAAATGTTTTATACATGATTTGGGAACAGATAGTACTCCAGGAGAGGAAAATATTCCTTTTCACGCCAGCGAGGGAGTGTCAGGTTTGAGCTGGAGGGGGTGAGGGGGGTCCCACGGGTACAGAGATGCTGTGGCCACTCGGAAACACCAGCTGGGCGATGCCACCTGCCCCAAAACACCCGGACCAAGGTGCCCACTGCATCCCTACCAGCAGGAGGGGTGACACCCCGACAGACCCACAGCTCTGTGGGGCCACACTTCACCCCCCCCACCGGGGTCTTCCAGGCGGAACAGAAGGCAGGGAATAGATAAATGCACAGGCAGGACACCTGGTCCTGCAAGGGAAAACTGGCAGCAAAGGGCTCCACAGGAGAGGCAGGAGCACATGCCACCCAAGGCTGGGCAGGGCCCAGCCCGTCCCAGGGACACGCTGGGCTGAGGAGGATGGGGGTGCTGAGCTGGGGAGGGATGCTGAGCCAACGCCTCTTGTTGCAGCAAGGGCAGCTAAAGAGTTAACACAATATTTCAGTGACTTCCTCCCTCGTAGCATACATTATCTTTTTGACTATGTAATATGATGCAAAGTTTTTTAAATGATACAATTGTATTCTATTATATTCCCCTCTTCAGGGATATTTTAAGCTCATTTTTTGCATGAATGATACGGGCTCGATGCATTTCAATGCTGACACAGAGAGCTCTGTAGGCACACACCACAGAGAGGGTTATAGCAAGTGCACGGATAAATGCAAAAACATATGGCAACATGAGGAAACTCTACATTTTTTATTATATAAAAGCAGAACTCGTGTTCCCAGATACAGCGTGCAGGATCTGAAAGATGGAGTCACCGTCTTCTTTAGATGGATTTTTATAGGATTTGCTTAAAATAAAATCTAAGCAGGGATTCTGTGCAAATTTTTACCCTTTGGAGGATTGAACTGTGAATCAAATTTTGCCTGATCCACAGATGAAAATCAGTTTGGGGGTTTCTTCTCTGGATCTCCAGTGAACATTTGTCCAGCTTAACTGAATTTAATGTAATCTCTGTTGCAATGAAGTCCCAGGTGCAGAGCTGGGCAGGGAGCAGGGACAGAGCCTCTCCCAGCCCAGGACAGGCTGCCCAGCACAGAAAGCACAGGAGGGACCCCAAAATCTCCACCTCCTCACCAGAGGGATGCCTCCAGCCCCAACAGCCCCATGGGCTGTCCATTCCAACGTTCCCCAGCTCACCAGAGCCCACAGGCTCCTGGCAGCAGCAAGGACAAGGAGCCCCAAGGGTTCCTGTGGTGGCATGTCCCCAGGCTGGGGCCAAGGCCAAGACAGGGAAGCTTTCCCAGGGGAAAGGGCATTGATGGGGTTTTGCTGGCATCCCTGAGAGAGCTGGAGGAGAAGAGCTATTGAGGCATTTCTTCTTCTTCTCCCTCTTTTCCTTCTTGTTTCCAGTCCTACCCAGGGGAGCGTGGCCACCCTGAGCCCAATGCCCACCTTCACGTGGCTGGAGGAGGCCATGGAAAGGTGCTGGAAAGCTGCCCAGCCAGGAGGGTGCTCTGGCCACAGCCCCTCGCCCGCCTCGAGCCCCTCCCTCCACTCAGCATCTTCCAGACCTGGAGCACTGTCCTGGATGGGGGTCCCCTTGCACGGCACCCTCACCCCCGGGGCTGCAGCAGGAAGGACGCTCTGAAGGCTGCTGAGCTGCTGGCGAAGGTCTTCAAAGAAATTATAGCCTGCATAAAAATATTCACTCCAGCCAAGGGCCTTAAACTATTCCCCTGAGCATTGAACAGTGACTGAAAGTGTATTACTGTGCACTTAAGGTTACTGCAGTAACCCAAGGTCAGGCAGCAGCGCGGTATATCCAGGCGGCTCGGGATGGATTTGCTTCAGGGCTGGACTGGGAAGGCAGAGCCTTCACCAGGCTCTGGAATTTAACTCAATATTCAATTTACCCTGGAATCAATTTTGATGGAGTACAATTCCCATTTATAATCTCAGGTTATTGCCAGCACTGGCATTTGATTAGACACCAGCAGAGCCAGGCCAAATGCGTCCCTTGCCCCCTTGTTCCCCAGGGGCTGCTGGAGCCCACCCACACTGTGCTGCACCCTGGCACCTGGAGCCCTTCAAAGGGCACAGGGAGCTCTAAGGGACACCCAGAAACACCCAGCCCTCCCAGCCCTTCCTTCCCTCCCTCCTGGAACCTCTCCTCTCCTGCTGCACCACTCAGCATTTGGAGGTGAGAGGGAAGGGCAGAAGAGCTGTAACATTTCTCTTAACTTCAAGCTCCTGTGAATTTAGAATTCTTTTCTCTGAGGGGCTAATTATATAATTTCAATGTTTACTCTGTGCAGACGGATCCAGTAAGTTGGTGCCCCAGGGACATGGGAGCTGGCTTTAAACCCTGGGAAGGGAGCACTTGCTGGGTGGTTTTATGGCACTGCTCACATCACAACCCACTACTGAACATTTGCTGGGCAGGGGGATCTGCTGCTGGTTTTCCCTCGGCTGCCTTTGATTGTTGGTCATTGGTGCTTCACTTCCTCGCTGCTGCTTCAAAGACAAACTCATGGCTGGGTGCTCCTGGTGCCCCCCAGGCTCTGCCCAGGAGCCTCCACGCTGCCCAAGCTGCTCCTTTTCAGCACCTTTGTGCCCACAAGTGGCACCAGTCCGTGGCTGGAGACGTCCCAGCTGGGGCTGCACCTGCCCCCAGGAGGGTTTGGGGGTGCCCATGGGAGCTGATGCAAGAGCCACCTGGGACCCCAGAGATGGGACAACTTGGTGGCCCAGTGCAGGGGACCTGCATTATGGCCCACGGGCAGATCTTCACCCCTTTCCCTGGGCTCTGCCCACAGACAAGCCCCCTGTGCCCCTGAGCAAGGCTCTGCTGTGCCCCAGCCTGATGCCCAGGCGAAGGAGGGACCAGGACTGGGCATTCCTGGCACAGAGGAAGGTATTTCTGGTGGGAAAAGGCAAGCCCAGCTCTGAGCCTGGGTTGCCACGAGCTTCCCCTGGGAGCCCCTGCAGAGTGCCCAGGGGAAGGGGCAGCTGGCTGCAGGGGACAGGCCCCCAGCCCTGATTCTGGCACACAGGGGGTCACCTTGTTGCATCCAGCCCTGCTCAAGGACCTCCCCAGCACCCAAACCTCCCTGCTGTGCAGGAAGACAGGAGCAGCCCAGCCTCCTGCCTCCCATACAGGAGATGAGACACATCACCAGACATCAGCCTTCTTCCCTTTCCTCTTGGGAGCACGTTCCCTATAATTACAGGGCTGAAAAAGCCATTTGTGCCTCTCACTATTCACAGCTATTTATATTTAACGTATTTTGGCTTCCTGGGTCAGAAACAGAAATTATTCCGTGCCCAGCTCAACCTTAAAGTTACAATTGTGCTTAGGAGCCAGATGTTGAATACAAAAGGGGAAGATTGCAAACTGCACAGTTAATTTAACACAACAAAAAAGTACAGTACAGGGAAAAGTTCACCGTTTTTCCCGTGGAACCAGGAAGCAGATTATCCATTTACAGAGTTCACCATTCCCCAGCCACAAGCTGTCCCTTTAACCACTGCTAAATTGTTTTCTGACAGCCCTTGCTGCAATTTTATCCCCTGACATTTGATTTACATATGATCTTTAAGCACCAGCACTGCTGTAATAGCTATTTGGTTAATATTCAAATCACTCCATGATGTCACATACCTTGATAGGTCATTTCACTGCAGCTCGGCAAAATGCATGTAAAAATAAATGTATAACTAATGAAATAAACTGATTAAGGGGAGAAATCAATCGCTTTACTGCTGTAGTGAAGATCCAGCAGTTAATTTAGCATGGATCTGCAAGGGTGTGTGTTAATGGAACAGGCTCTCATCTAATTGGTGCCACAGTAAATGAAATACAGTAATATTCCATGATGCATTGGAAGAGTTCACTTCATTTTCTCTGCTCTTCCCGAGAACTGTTTACAGCACAATGGATTTCATGGGTTTATTTATTTATTTCCCCAGCACAGGGGGGGGGCAGAACCTGGCTGATCCCCATTAACCTGCCCCAATTAGCAAGTCCAACCACCTCCTCACAACAACTTCTTTAATCAAAACCCACAGGGCACGGGAGCAGCTCTTTTGCTTTGTTCAGAGCTTTCTCAAGTTTCCTCCCCGTTGCTGGGAGCAGAGGGGCCAGGCTGTGCCAGGCAGCCCCGGGCTCCTGCTGCCCCCTTTGCCCACCTTGTGGCATCGATGCTTTTCAGCCCAGCCCAGGGCACCAGGGGGGACCCAAAGCAAGGAAGGGCAGCTTCTCTGGGGAAGGATCTAGAAAGGGTGAGGAACAGCTGGGGGAGCTGGGGGGGCTCAGCCTGGAGCAAAGGAGGCTCAGGGGGCCCCTGGAATTCTCTGCAATCCCTGCCAGGAGGGGGGAGCCGGGGGGGGTCGGGCTCTGCTCCCAGGGAACAAGGGAGGGGAGCAGAGGGAACGGCCTCAGGCTGGGCCAGGGCAGGGGCAGGGGGCACAGGAGGAGGAATTTGGGGCTGGCAAGGGGGGTCAGGGTGGGCAGGGGCTGCCCAGGGAGGGGGGCAGTGCCCAGCCCTGGGGGTGCCCAGGGAAGGGCTGGAGGTGGCATCAGGGGCAAGGTGGGGATGGGTCCCAGCTTGAACTCGATGATCTTGGAGCTCTTTTCCAACCTCAGTGAGTCTGTGATCCAGCAGAGACTGGGGCCAGCTGGTAACATTCCCCCACGGAAGGGTGTCCCTGCAGGGTGACTTGGAGCAGTTGGAGTACATCAAGAAGCTCCAGGAGGCTGCAGGAATTTCCCAGCCAGTTGATCAATACAACACTGCCCTGTTCATTGTAGCCATCAAAAATGTGCAAAAAGTCCCATCTGGTCCCACTAGGTCTGAGACTGAACTCTGATCCAGAGGAAACATTTGACTGACTAATTACCACACCCTTTTCCTCCTAATTTAGGGTCAATACATTAAGGATGAGTTACCACCTCAAATACAACTAAAAACTATAAATATTTGAGAAATGCCACCTTGGAGCAGCCTGAACTCACCTGTCTGTGCTGAGCAGGAGAGAAACAGAGGTAACTTGCTATTCCAAGCCCAAGAGGTCTCTGACAGTGCCCACCCTACCACTGGAGACCTCTGCCCTCCCTAAAATTATTTAGCTGTATTAAAAAAAAAAAAAGGGGGAAAAATGATCTATACAAAAGCTTTGCATAAAAAAGTGATCAATGCAAATTCCTCAGAGAAAATTGTACCAACAGATGGAACCAACCCATTCCCAGTAAATGCCTCTGGCTGTGCAGATGGTAATTATAGGATGTATGTAAATATGGGAGTGCCAGGAAGCACAGCAACATGCACTGCTGAGCCTGGGTGTGCAGGGGTCGCCTGTCCTGGCCCTTCCCAGGGCCTTTGGAAAGGGGGAAATTGGAAAGATTTTCAGCTGCATCTGCCCACCCAACGGCCAGCACCCCACAACCACCACTTCTGCCCTCCAACTCCTGCTGAGGAAACTTCCAGCCCCAGCTCTGACATTGTGCCTCACCATCAGGCTCTGCCACGGGCCTGAGGATCACACCGGGATGGAAGGATGGTTCCCAAGAGGTGAGGGGCTCATCCCTTGGCCATTCCAGGCAGGAGAAGCCCTGAGCCCCCAGCACTGCTCAGCCTGCACCCAGCAGAGCCTTGCTGTGGCAGCACATACAAGGACAATGGCACAGGCACCACCCGTGGGGCAACAGCCCTTTGGGGACCCTGCTGCCAGTGCTGCCAGACCCACAGCCCTGGGCAGCTGAGCAGGGGAACCCCCTGCAGCTCTGCAGTGGCTCTCTGGGACTGGGGGGGTCCTGCACTCCAGACCCCTCCTCACAGCCAGAGACATTCCTTCAGAATTCCTTCGGAGCTGCCCAGGGCAGCAGTGGGGTCACCATCCCTGGAGGGGGTAACAGACACCTGGACATGGCACCTGGGCACTTGCATGATTGTGTCCCAACACAGAGCCAAGAAAGAGGCCCCAAACCTCAGACACCAAGAGTTAGGCTGGCTTGTTCCTGGCCAGAGTGACTTGGCACATGTAAAGGGCAGCACCTCCATAGGAGGGATGGCACCAAAAACACAGGACAGTTTGGGAATGCTGGTGGGATAAAGGTGGTTGTGCCCATTCCATGTTCCCCACTATCACTGGTCCTCAGCCCATTGCAAGCACTGAGGGCATCCAGACTCCTCCAGCTGCTCCTGCCACCCCCCCCTCCCTCAGCCTCCTGTGCCACCTCCCCCCCCCCAGGTCCCTGGAACACCCAGGCTTTCTTTTCCCTATTTTTCCAGTGTGATGTCAAGGACTATTTCCAAGGCTACTGTATTTTATTTTATGTTGCTGTTGACACTTTCTTTTTTTTTTTTTTTTTTTCTCCTGAGAAAAGTGCTTGCAGAGAGTCTGTGGTAAAATGTTAATTGGAGCCAAGTAATTAGACAAAGATAGTTAGTGATCTCTTCCAAGCAATCAGCTTTTGGTGCTTTGTTTTAGTGCTATAATAATTACCATCATTCCACAAAGTGCTTCAGCATTTGACAGGAAGGATCCACGTGCAGTCGAACACTTCCCCCAGGACAGATGGTGCAGGGGACACAGCTCCTGAGGCTCATCGTGTCATGGGCACCCTCCCTGCTGTCCTCAGGGTTCAGCTCCAGGCACATTTTCCTCCAGCCTCAGGGACTGTGCCCCACTCTCCCTGGCTCAGCATCACGCTCCAGATCAGCTCCCTGGGACCAGTCCCTGGCAAAACTAGATCCAGATTTATTGCTGCCATGTTTTTAGAACAACAGAAACCAAAACAAAGAACACAAAAAACGAACAACCAAAAAAACCAAACAGAACACAAAAAACACCCCAAACTAACAAAACCCTCCAAACCAGCCAACCAAAAAAAAGTCCCAAAGAGCCAAGGCTGTTTCCTCCACCCCTGGGGGTGAAGGGCTGAAGTGAGATGGAGCCACCAGGTCACCCCGTAGTGCACACACGGGGTGGGCTGTGCCCACCCTGCCAGTGCCCACCAGAGCCCCCAGCCCAGCCCAGCCCAGCTCCAGGGGGCACGACAAGCATCCCCCACTCAGCAAGAGCCCTTTGTTGAGCTTCGCATTTTCTAGCGTTTAAAAACGCTTTTGAATTTAAAAGAAAATCACACCCTAAAGGACCTGTTGATTGAGAATGTCTCCGCCTGGGTGAAGGGAACAGCTCTGCCCCTGGTCCTTTCCTCTCTGGTCTCGGTGGAAGCAGCAACACACAGACCCTGCAGGAATAGTCAGGAGGTGTCTTCCTGCAAGTGCAAACACGGCTGTAATCGCCTTCGCTCTCGTTGCGCTGAGGTTCTGGGCGAGGGGAGACCCCTCCGCCTCGTTTTGCAAACGGCCCAGCCCGTGCCAGGTGCCCGTCGGGCACAGGAGGCTCCGGGCTGGGACTCGCAGCCTCCCCCAGCCCTGCCAGTGTCTCAGCTGCTCCCGGCGGGGTCCGGCTTAGTGGAGGTGACCCAGCAATGCCAGGAAGGTAAATGCTTTCGTTATGGTACCGTGCTGGAAGAACGAAGAGAGAGGAGAGGAGAGAGCTCCAAACCTGGTGCTGCAGAGAGCAGCCTCCACAGGGCGCAGAGTGAGCCCCCATCAGCCCAGCATCCACCCCAGGAGCACCCGGCTGCTCTGGGACCCTTCCCCAGATGGGCTGGGAGTGGGTCACCACAGCCACAAGGCTCAGCCCCCTCCAAACCCTCTGCCCATCACCTTTATTTAACCCCAGCTCATTAAACAGCACCCTGCAGCCCTCAGCAAAGGGACACTCAGGGCAGCCCTGTGCTGGGAACCCGGGAGTGTCGCCACACAGGAGTGTTGTACATGAGGAGCACAAAGGCAGCTGTGCTTGTACATCCCTCCCCTGTGTTCCACACATCAGCTTTCTATCTTTTCATCAGCAACTGCAGACAGATTTTCTCAGCATGAGAACTGCCGTGAAAATTGAAAGATTGTACAGCAAACATTTTTTTCCTTGATGCTCTGTCTAATTGCTCTGCCTTTGATTTTATTAATCTGTTTTTATTAATATCCTGAAGGCAACGGGGAGGGGGGAAAGAAAGCTTTTACTTTTTGAGCTGGCTGGTGTTGTTGGTGTTCTGTCCTATTAAATAGGGTGGTTCCGTGGCATCTAGGAGAGAGCATCCACCTTTCAGGAAGGGAAGGAATGGGCCCAAGTGCCCTCTCAGGCTGAGTGAATGGCTTCACACTGGCAGAGATTAAGTTTAGATTACATATTAGGAAAAAATTCTTCCCAGGGAAGGTGGCAAGGCCCTGGCACAGGTTGCCCAGAGGAGCTGCACTGCCCCATCCTTAGAGGTGCTCAAGGCCAGGGTGGACAAGGAAGGCTTTGAGCATCCTGGTGTAGCAGAAGGTATCCCTGCCAGGGACAGGCTCGCTGGAATGAGCTGAGCTTTAAGGACCTTTCCATCATAGACCACTCTATAATTCTCTTCTCACTTGGAAGTGGGGCTGGGTACCAGTCTCTGACTCCCTGCAGTTTCCCAAAGCCATCCACTGCTGAGCAACAGGAGCAGAGGCTGAGAAAGGTGCCACGAGGCCAACTCATCGTGGCTGATTGCCCAGGCACTGGGCTCACCATGAGGGGAGAAGCACAAACAGGGCTGGTGAGCTGTGCAGAAACAGCACATGTGGGGTTATTGATGTTCTCTCTGTAGTAGCCTGTAAAAGGCACTGACACAGTATATTGTGTGGTCAATAGGTCTTAAAGGTTTTTCCAGAGGTATTAAATATCATTTCCAATGATGTGCCCATGTACCTTATTAGTTGCTTCTCTGGTAGAGAAGGAGGAGGCACATGGGAAGTGCTGGAATTGGGCACAGGGCAGCAACAGGGCTGGGGGGCAGCCCTGGGGCAGGGGATGGGGTCTGCAGACAGGAACTGGGAGGAAGGCAGGGCCTGTCTGAGAACTGCATGTGCAGGGCTGTCAAGTGCCCAGCGTGGAAGTGCACAGGAGTAGTGCCAGTGCCAGCTGCTGGAGGAGGCACCACCCCACCATGTTGCAGGGTCAGCCATCCAGGTCCTGCCCCCCCAGCCCCAGAGCCCTCAGGAGATGTCTTACCACCCCAGGATGAGAAATCACAGAACACTGGGGTAGCCACTTCCCCCCCCCCCCTACAGCTTCCTCTGCACCTCTCCTCCTGCTGTCCAGTCCCTCCCATAGAGCAGACACGGCCTGGAGCTGTTTCCCACCCCAGCAGGACCCCTTGAACACCCAGCACAGACACGTGCAGAGCAGGCAGGCAGCAGCACCAGGCTGGAGGCACCAAGGGCAGCACAAGGGGAGGGAGGCAATAGGCAGACAGGAACTGAAACAAGTCCCATCCCCTTGTCACCCTACCAGGCCACTCCTTCAGCACTTTCTTGCAAAGTTTGGGAGGCCAGGAGGAGTGTTTGATTATCTGATTTGAAATACAGCCCTCCAAAGAGCCCTCCCTATTGAAGAAACCATAAAAAGCAGATCTTTCCTAATGTCACTCTTTCCTCCCTGCTCCTTGGAGCCGCTGAGCGCTGCCATTCATCACCCGCACGACACTTCCATAATGTAGTCCCAGATAATGGCACACCTTCCAACTTTCCAGAATTGGCTGTCAGGGAAATCGAAGGAGACAAGTGTGAGAGAGGGGAACAGGACTCCTTGGTGGATACGAGCCAGAGGAGCACAGCCCCCCCCAGCCCAGCCTGCTGAGCCACAGCCAGGCCCGTGGGGACACACAGCCAGCCTCTCACAGGGAGGGGACACAACCACGGGCTCCTTTGGGGCACACTCGTGGTGGTGTGTCCCTCTGCACTGCTGGGTGTACTGGGAAGTGCTTCCCAACCCATGGAAGCACCGCAAGGGCCGTGTCAGCTGCTAGAGCCAACACCAGCACCCTGTGCTGGCAGGGATGACCCCCCAGCCCCCTCTCCTCCGGTCCTGGAGCTGTCAGGTGATGTCTCACCACCCCGAGGATGAGCAACCACAGAGCACTGGGGTCACAGCGCTGGGCAGGCCCTGGCAGAGTTTGCCCAGGGAAGCTGTGGATGCCCCATCCCTAGAAGTGCTCAAGTCCAGGTTGGGTGGGGCTTGGAGAAACCTGGGATAGTGGAAGCTGTCCCTGCCCATGGCAGGGGGTGGCACTGGATGGTCTTTAAGGCCCTTCCAACCCAAACTATTCATTGTTCCTATAATGTGAACAATGCAGAAAAGTGACAGCCCCATGTCCACACTTGTCCCTTCCCTGCCCTACTCCCAGCTCCCTTCTCAGCATTCCCAAGGCAATTCAGCTCTCCCTGATCAATGCCTCAGGTTTCCTACTATTTTTTTTCAGCCACAGTCTCTCCAGGTGTGCACATGCATTTCCTGGCTTGTCAACTCACCTTGCCTTGGGGCTTTCTAACATTTTATTCTACTTTTTTTGGCCTTTTCAAGTAGAACTGAGGGATTCAAGACAAACTGTACACAAAAATCTGCATTTCCACATACATACTACATTATCTCATGCCTTTACAATGAGCCCTGTTCTCTGCCCAGGCACTGGGGAACCTGGCCAGCACATGGCCACTGGTCCCAGTTAGAGCTGGGTGAGCCCATCAGAGGCCAAAGCTCCCCATGTCTCTGTCCCCACACAGGAGGTGCCACAGCCCACAGGGCTTGTTTGGTTAGAAATAAGTTTATATATCAACACCCTGACCCCTGCCCCCATGTGCTGACACCTCCAGCACACACCATTCCCAGAATCCACACACACACCTCAGGCAGGAGACCCTACAGATCACATTTTTCTCTTTAAAGGCTGAAACTGCAATTTCAGGGTTTGGGTTTTTTTTGGTTCCCCTCTACTCCCCAAACTCCCAGGTACGTTTATGGCAGAGCCAACACCAGTGACAACGTGCCTTCAGTGGCACTGCTCATAGACTCTAAAGGCCAAGAGCTTTAGACAATAACCTCTTGTTGTATCAATTTTTTTAAAAGGCTTAAAATCAGTTGAAAAACTAAACACAGGCGCCCCCAGGGTGCCCCCACCCACTTCCTGAGCTGCTCCTGGTGCTGAATCCCCCCCAGGTGCTGCTCCTGAGGCTGAAGGAGCTGCTTGAAGTCAGCAAGGGGAGGAGGAGAGGTGGCATGAGTGAGATGGTGCCACAGGTGGGGGCATGTGCCCTGTGTGGTGGTGCCAGGCTCACACATTTCAGGGCTGTTTGCAGCTCCCAGGGCACGGCATGTTCACATGGGAAGAGAAAGTGAGCGCTGCCAGCTGGGTGCCTTATCTTTGTCTTTAAATTAATATGATTTTGTCAGGTTTATGAAAAATAATATAGCATGTTATTTTTCATAACCCTGACTGATATCTCCATTTCCCATGGTTCATCTCAGGCCATAAACATGACCCAGCTTGAGTGATTTCACCTTCCCCATTGAGCACGGAGCCTCGGCAGCACTCAGACCAAGGTCCTGACTGATTATCGACAAATTAAAAATATAAGCTATTGACCAGACACCGAGATAGAGTCGCTGAGCCGGTGCACGGAATCTCAATGAGGGTAAATGGTTGTTCCAATTAACGAGGGTGCAGGGAGATGAAGCCGAATGGCTTCCTGAAGTCAGGAGAGCAATAAAGCCTCAGCTTCCGATGAGAGGATGCGGGAGGGGCAGGGACGGGGAGCGGGGGTGAAGGGCAGATGTGCAGGTGAGGGCCAGATGTGAGTCACCTTCCCGGGGAAACCCTCAGACACAGCCTGAGCCCCTCTGCGGCTCGAAGCACAAAGCCCAGCACGAAACCCCCCGGGGGGGGTCACAGGGCTCTGTTCGGCCACCGCTGCTGCCATCAGGGGGTCACGGCTCCCTCTGCTCCCACCTGCTGCAGCCTTTGTCTGCTACTTGAGTAATTTCTGGTTTGAACTGGTCAAGACCGGTTTAGAGCAGTTTGGACCAGTTTGAAATGGTTTCTGCCGGTCTGAACCTGTCAGAAGCGGTTTAGGCCGGTTTAGACTGGTTTGAACCAGTTTAGACTGGTTTGAACCAGTTTAGACTAAATGGTCTAAGCCGGTTCAAAGTCCCCAGTTCGGTCTCTGGCGATACTTCACCACCCCAACACAGGCGAGCACGATGCCTTTTCTTGCCCACGGGGGATTTCGTGGTTCTTCAGCAGGAGTGTGTTCTAACAGGAACGGCTGCCTCAGCCCTGGTGCCTGAGGGTTTCCTCGGGTCCCAGTGTTCCCTCTGCTGAGGTTTCATGTCCCACCTCGGCCTTTTTGGCCACCAGCGTGTGGGTAGAGCCCCTCCCGTGTCTTCCTGCACAAAGTTTAGCCATGGTTACGAAGTGATTTCTTGGCTCTCCTGCTAACGCTCGGTGACACTCATATTGCTTTAATCAATATTAATTCTCTTTTGTGCCGAGTCAACAAACCCCTTTTTTTTTTTTTATTCCACACCCATTGGTTTGGTTTTATATGGGATTAGTGCCACGTTCTGTCCCTTGTAGTGACACCATCAGGAAACCTCCCGCTGGCCTCGTCCTCTCCGGCTCACCCCTCTCCATCTCCAAGGTTCAAGGTTCCTTTCAGCCCCTCTTCCCAGATGCTGGGATCCAGGAGCTGCTGCCCGAGCCCGGCTCTGCTGCTCTTCAAGAGTTAAACTGTGCTCGGCAGCAGCAGCAGCAGCAGCAGCATTTCCTGGCAGCAGCAGCGGCGGCAGCTCCGCGCAGCGAAGCCCCGAGCGCGGCCTCTGGGGAAGGCGCCGATCACATCGCTGCCTTCGTGTTTGAAAACACCGATGTCAGCGAGGCGGCTGCCGGCAGCTCGCTGCCTTTCCTGGCACTGCTGATGGACAGGGTCAGATCCCGGCAGCTGTTGGGAAGGAAGAGGCAAACTCAGCAGCTGTGTGTAGTGATAGAAACCACCCGTGATGGTGCCAGCCGGGCACAGCTCCGTCCTGGTCCTGCTTTTGGGAGGGATGCTGTGCCGGCTCAGCATCCCCTCACCCCATTTTTGGGAGGGATGCTCTGCCGGCTCAGCATCTCCTAACCCCATTTTTGGGAGGGATGCTCTTCTGGCTCAGCATCCCCTAACCCCATTTTTGGGAGGGATGCTCTGCCGGCTCAGCATCTCCTAACCCCATTTTTGGGAGGGATGCTCTTCTGGCTCAGCATCCCCTAACCCCATTTTTGGGAGGGATGCTCTGCCGGCTCAGCATCTCCTAACCCCATTTTTGGGAGGGATGCTCTTCTGGCTCAGCATCCCCTAACCCCATTTTTGGGAGGGATGCTCTGCCGGCTCAGCATCCCCTAACCCCATTTTTGGGAGGGATGCTCTGCCGGCTCAGCATCCCCTAACCCCATTTTTGGGAGGGATGCTCTGCTGGCTCAGAGCTTCTCTCAGGGAGAAGCAGTGCCAGCTGCCAAGGCTGAGCACCAGCAAAGGGACGTGAGGTGGGACCACTGTGGTGTAGCTCTGAGCAGACCCAGCAGGGGGGTTCCTGGATGATTTGGGCTGGATTTGGCACTGGGCAACACCTACTGCAGGGCTGCCTCTCTTGATGGTTCGATTGTCTCTTGCTGGTTTGAAGCCCCCAGGAATGCAGCACGTGCAGGAACCATCGAGCCTCTTGGGCCTCAGTTTGGCCTCCACTCCGTCCCCAAGGAGAAAACACGTGTTTGGTTTTTCCAAAGCTCCGGGTCCTGGAGTCCTGTGAACCTCAACCTGCACTGCTTTTTGGGGAGTGGGTTTCTCGCCCTTTTACTGCACAGAAATGTGGAGAAACGTTCAAAGAAAAAAAATACCTCTATAAAAATAAAAGCAAACCTGCAGTTAAATTTTAATGTCATTGTCTCCGAGGCAGAGTTGTGATGGCCGAGCTGCCTCCCAGGGACTGAACACTTGGAGCTGTTGCTGGACTAACAGGGGGAGACCACAAACAAAACCAGGAGCACGCAGACACCTGTACATCACTATTTGCACCAGGTTCCCACTTGAGGCACCGGTTCCTCTCCCAGCTCGGAGCGCTCACGTCACTGATGGCTTCCTCTGAGCTCAGCCGGTAATGATGTGGAATTATGCAGCAGGCAGCTGATCACTGCAGCGCTGCTCGGGGCCAGGGGTACGGCTTGAGCAGCCCCTCCGCTTTATGGAGCACATGCTGCAGTTCCAGCACTGAGGGGAGCTTTAAGCAGGAGCAGTGACTAACGGATTCATTTAACTTGCGCCAGAGCAACTATAAAAAATCAATTTAGTTCACCAGGCAGCTTGAACTGGTGCCAGTGGCAGGGAGCACCTCCCAGCTGAGAGCTCTCCCTCTCTGAAGCACCGGCGGGATGCTGCCGGAGCTGATTCAGCAGCGGGTGATGATACAAAGCTGGCTCCGTGCGGGGCGGCGGTGCCTGGCTCCAGATCCCTTCGAGGGCACAGGCTGTCAACTGCTACGAGACCCAGACCCAGGAGCATTTGCCTGCACGAGCACTGGGCTGCTGGCACTTGCCAGCACCAGAGAGGAAAGGGCAGGTATTTGAATCGAGGGGTTGGCAGAAGCCCACCTGGCTGGGGGGTCATTTCAGCTTTGCACCCTCGAGGAAATGCTCTGCAGCAGCAGCTGGTCCCTGGTGTGCTCTTAGGAGGCTCAGTGGGGGCTGCCAAACCCTGCCCTTGGCATCTGCATTTCTCCAGGTGTCTCCCTGCTGAGCAGAGCCCTGTGGGTCCCATCTCCCTCACAGGACAGTCACTGTGTCCCCCTGTAGGAGAGGGAATCAGGGCCAGGGTGTTCAGCACTCGGGGTTCCCAGGGCTCTGCATCGCTGGTACTGCCAGGGAAGGACAACGGAGAGCATAAAACTCCCGGGCTCTCACTGGATCTCCTTCCTCACGTGGAGGGCAGAACTGGATCTGGGGCAGGGAAGGGGCTGCAGGAGGGTTGGCAAATTCCTCCAGGCATTTCACCATGGGACTCTGAGGGGTAATGGAGCTTCTTCTCTCTGCAAAACCAGTCCAAGCCCCTGGGACAGCACACCTAGGCATGGCGAGATGATCCCACCTACTCATGCTATAGCTCAGAAGCAAAAATAACCATGGATGAGGAAAGGAGGTTTTCAGGAATGCATTAAGCTGAGAGGGTGAGAAAAAGGAGTGGGCGAGGGGCTCCTGTGAAACTCGAACGCTGCCGTTCATGCACTTTCTAAATGTAGCTGCTCCTTCCCCTTCTGAGTGATGCTTCTGCCTCTTACGTGGCAGCACCAGGGGGGTTCTGCACAAGGGGAAACAGAGCCAACCCTGGGCCCCATCCCTGCCCCTTCACAGGGAAAGGGGACGGTGCTCGCCCACCCCACACCTGACAGGGCATGGCACAGCAGCAGGTGGCACAGGGCGAGCAGCTGGTGTTTGCCCCAGCTGGGAGCCACACCGAGCCCCACTGCAGAGACACTGGTGGGAGGATGCCCACCAGGCAGCACAGCTGCCCCTGAATGCTGTAGCCTTGTATCCAAACAGGCTCAGTGTGACCATGACACTCAAAGTGCCACTTCCAGCCAGAACATGGCGCTGTGGGAGCTGTGGCACTCACCATCCCTGCCCGGGGACTCCCAGGAGCCCTGGCACTCCCTGTACCTGCCTGGGAACGCCCACGGGAGCCGTGGTGGGAGCCAGCATGTCCCTCCTGACAACAGCACCTCTGGAGCAGGGCTGGCCGAGCCTTCTGGCAGAGGACAGCCAGGAGAAGGAATCAGAATGGAACTTGGGCAGTATTTGTATTCCCAGCAGCCCTGCTCTATTCAACTTTACTTTTAAATGTGTTCCTTAAGTTTCTCTTCTCCTCCGGAAAATTTTCCTACAGTGAAAAATAATGCAAAGCACAGACTGGAATGAGCAAGTGCCTTCCATCTCAGTGACACATTTACTGTGCCTGTGAGTGGAAAGGCTCTTGCTCATTCCACTCCCATCCACTGCATTTGGCTCTTCTGGATGGAGCAGAGCCGTCATTAAACCTGATCTGGTGCCAGGAGCCAGAGTGGCTGGACATGGGCAGGTGTGTTTGGTGAGCCAGCTCCCATGGGCTGGGGTCCCACAGGAGTAAGAGCCAGGGAGAGCCAGATCCACAGTCCCCCCGGGTGCACGGGGACAAACCCAGTGCAGGACCCTCCTCCTGGCCCACCCTCAGCACCTCCTGTGTCTGTCCACAGGCCGGGGTCAGCAGCAGGGTCTGCTCTGGGGACAGACCTTTCAGCTCCTTCAGCTCTCTCCTGTGCCCAAGCAGAGGGAGGGAGTTTGAGCTGAGGTGAGGGCCTGCACTTTCCTGGCAAGTCCTCCCACCCTGTCCTTGTCTCCTCTCTCCTTCCCCTTCTCTGCTCTCCACTGAAAATGGAGGCAGGATTCAGAGCAGAGTCCAGAGGGTCTGGCTGCAGCCTTGCCCCGGTTAGGGTTGGAGGCTGGAAAGGGCTGGAAGCTGCAGGAAAGGGCTGCAAGAGGATTTCCTTCCAAGCACTCTCATTTGTAGGAGTCCAGGGGTTTTTTTCTTTCTTCCTTCCTTCCTTGACTCTTGGCCAGGCAACTGTCCAAACCCACTGCCACAGGCAAACCAGGGGAAGTCGTGGGTGCCCCAACACAGCACGTTTTAGGCAGATCAGATTTGCTGAACTTGGTGCCTCTTAAGTGCTTGGATGAAGTCATGAGTCATCTCTTCTGGCCCAGCCAAGCCAGGCAACAGCTCTTCAAAGTGTCTCACCTGGAGCCGAGTGTGGGAGGGTTTGGATGCCCCACCCCTGGAAACATTCAGGGTCAGGTTGAACGAGGCTTGGAGCAACCTGGGCTAGTGGAATGTGTCCCTGTCCATGGCAGGGGAGGAATGAGATGAGCTTTCAGGTCCCTTCCAACCCAGGCCACTCTGGGATTCCACAGTTCCTTGCATTCACCTTGCCTGGCTCCCAGTGCTGCCAGAGCTGCAACAGCTCCTTGAGAGGAGTCCACAGAATATCTGAGCCAACTTCAGCATCTGGCTGCAGCATCCTCAGAACAAAGATCCCAGCATGATGTACAGGTGAGCAGAGCTGGTGTCCCCCACGCTCACTGTTGGGTTAAGCCAGCTCTATTCTGAGCCTCAGCAGAGTTATTTTATAAATAACTTGAGGACACAAGTGTCACTGTGGGTTGCTCTGACACAGCTGATGTGCTGGGCCAGGCTGCCACTGGCAGGGCCACTCTGCTGCTAATTAGTTTAGTTCTCAGCTGTTGTGCCTTTTTTTTCTGTTTACATAATTAATTCTGTGAATTTTGTATTCTCACTTAAACCTACTCTTTTTTTTAATAGAGCAATCACTACTAAAAGATGAATTTTTTATAAGTTTGCCTTTGTTACTTTAAATTTTTTATAAACTTCTTACCCTTAAGGAATAATTCTTATAGCTGGCAATAAAGTATGTTAATTCTCTTTGAAAAGGGAAATGTAGGTTTGTATTTTATTAAACACACACACACACACAGAGTGCACAGCTACCAGCACACACGTGTTGTTTGGGGTATTTGAGGGCTGTCCCAGGAGCCTGAGGTGTGCTCTGGTTACATCCATGATCCAAACTGGCTTTAAGGGAGCACTGACAGTGCATCCCATGTCCATCCCAGCTGGGCACCCCAGTCCCACCGCCCTGCCTGCCCTGGGGCTGCCAGCCCAGCCCTGGGGCCTCTCCAGTGGGTGAACTCACGCCTGGGGCAGGAAGCCTTTCATGAGCCCCCAGCTCTATCCCAGGAGCCTTGTGCCAATGCTGTGCTGCCATGTGATGAACAGTGGCTCGGATTTGTTTCAGCTCCGCGGTTCAGCTGCCTGGGGCAGCCACGGGCAGTCCCACGGCTTCCTGACAGTGCGATGCAGGGTGGGCAGCAAGGGGGTGTCCACAGCAGCTGTGATGGCCAGGGCTCCCTGTGGGAGCTCACTGCGGGTCAGCTCTGCTCTCACAGCCCTGCTCCAACTGGGCAAAGGTGGGCTGGCAGTGCCACCAGCTCCTGTGCCACAGGCTGTAGCATGTCCCTCCCCTTTGCCACACAGATCCGTATCTTGGAAAGGAAGCTCCTTTTTCACTGTGAAAATATTGCAGCTTTTTCTTCCTTGGGATAGTCAGGTCAATATGGAATATCTGCAGGATTACTGCAACACACAAAACATGTGCCACCCAAGGGGGCTGCGGCTCCAGCAGGGGAGGGTGTTGCTGCATCAGAAGGCATGAGCTACTGAAGGAGATAAAGGATGTTTTCCCCTTTGGACAAGTAACCAGCAGTGCTCTGACATGTCCTCAGGTGAAGGCTGCTTGTCTGAAACTATCAAATGCACGAGCAAGTGGAGGGCAATCAGCAGGGACAGAGACACAGATGTTCTCCCTCAGAAAGCACCAGAGTAAAGGGATGTAAGCAGGCACCAGGACATGGACATCACATCCATGCAGCCAAGGCCATGGTCTGGCCCCAGTGCAGGGGGCACTGGGGGGACCCCACTGGTGTGGGAACAGGCAGCCAGTGATGTGAGCTCAGCACGGGCTGAGTGAGGGTCCAGCCCCACGTCTGTGCCCCCGGTTCTCTGCATCTCCAGGAAAGATGATAATCGAGTTTGAGTGTCACACTGGGCTGGAGCAGATCAGAGCAGGGCCCTCCTGACAAGCAGTGTGCCTGGCTGTGGGGCACCCCAGCTCCTGGAGCAAACACTGCAGCGTGCTGGTGGGTGCAGAGGGGCAGCTGGGTTCAGCCCACAGCCCGTCCTCTCTCCTTTGCACTGCCTTCTCTGCACACGAAGTGGTTTTCAATTTTCTTGGCATCCTGCTTTCCCTGTTTTCACACAAGGACTGTGGTAATTAATGTTTGCAGAGCTGCAGGAAAAGGCACCTGCTGCTTCCACCCATCTCTTGTTCCCGCTCTGAGCCGAGGCCAGCTCCCTGCCCTGCTGCAGCAGGACCTCCAGTGCCTTCTCCAGGGCCATGCAGAAGGGTCATTCACCTGTGCCAAGCTGGTTGCATCCAACACTGGGATCCTCAGGACAAGGAAAGAGCTCTTTGTTCTTCTCTGAACAGTCTCCATGAGCAAAATCTTTGTGACTTACCTGAGACAGCAGCTTCTGCTCTGCCTGGTTCCCACGTCCCCAGACAGCTCCCAGTCCTGCACCAGGCCATCCCACAGGCTGCAGCATCAGCCAGTCCTGAGCTCCCACACGGCCTCACCACCAGGCAGGACCAGGGGTTCTGATGTTGCTTGCTTCACTTGCAAAGCCTTCTCAAATCAAACTGTGCCAGAGACCACATGCTCGTGATAAATGGCTTAGGACAGAAAATGCCAGTGTCAGCCTCTGTCAAAAGTGATCTATAACTGCTCAGCCTCACTCGGGCTGAGCAGATCAATGGGCTACTGGGGCTACAGACCAATAAATAATAAAAAATAAAATATAACTAATAGTAACACAACACCTCTATGTGACCTCTCCAAAATTGAGGCAGAAACAAGGAAGAGGAGACTCCACACACCCAACCTGTGTCTGGCCACTGCTGCCTTTGGAAGCCCTGGGGAGCAGCACGGTCAGAGCAGGCACTTCAAACACCACAGCAATGGGAACCCAGGAACCAGCTCATTTTAATCTTTCCCACTTTGATGGCTTCAGATCTGTATTAGCACGAGATGTTTTTAATCTCTTATCTGTGGTGTTTTGTTTTTCCTTTAATCACACGAGGTGGGATAACCAGGAGAATATCTCAGAGCTCCCTCCCGCTGCGCCTCTGCAGCTCGGTACTCACACCCACTGATGCTGTTATACAGTGTGTAATACTTCCTATAGTAAACAGGGCTTTATTATCAGCTAATGTATTGATAAAAGAGCATGAGTGAGTCAATTGAATATGAAATAAATATATAAATACACTTGAACCATCGATCCCTGCGGTGGTGGATGTGCAGTATTGATGTCCCATGTGAGATTTGCCCTCAGCCTGTTGAGTCATGATATGCCCGTCACCATTTTTGACAACAAAGGGTGACTGGTTTTGAACACTTCACGAGAGAAAATCCATTTGCTAAATGGGTTTGTGCATGTTGCTAGGACTGCTCGTTTGGAAACCGTGGGAGAGGAAGAAGGAGAAACTCTCCCCTTGCCTGAGGAAATGCATGCTCCATTGGGAAACCCACATTATCCGCTGTATCAGAGCTACAGCAGAGCGTTAATGAAAGGCTGTTGGACACTGAAGTGGCAAAATCCATGTCTCCAAAGTTTGGACACGTGGATGTGAGGGTTGTCCAAACAGCCTGGCAGCCCTCGGCACTGGAAGTGTGGGTCGACCACAGGCGAGGATTTCACCTGAAATTTTCCCAGTGATCCTGAAATCCAGGGAAGGAAAACAAGTGGGAACTCACACCTGGCTGCAAGGAGGAGATTCCCATCCCAGCTCTGGTTGATGCCTGCAGGGACTGCCCACATCTCTCTCTGCTTCTCCTCATGTCTGCAATCAGCAGATGATCACCACTTCCAAAGGCAAGGTAACTTCCAGGTCCTTCTGGCTGCCAAACAGCCAGGAACACTTGCAGTGACACCTCTGGGAGCAGACCGGTGTCTACACGTGGATCCATCAAGCTCATTCCACCCTGAGCCACCTCCAGCCACAGCCAAGCTGGGGAGAGGCCAGACGTTTGGGAAAGCCTTGTGTAAGTCTTGTGTAAGTAAGGGGGTTGGAATGAGATGATCTTTAGGGTCCCTTCCCAGCCAAACTGCTCTAGGATTCTATGAGTATAGGCCACTCCACTCCTACCAGCAAAATGTGGTCATCTCCTTTTATCTGTGGAAAGGGAGGTTAAAAGGCATGAGGAGCCTTTGTGGTGAATGTGGGATTTGCTGTGGTGCCCCGACCTGCAGCCAGTGCCAGTGGCAGCTCATTTCCAAGTCTCAGGATCTTCCTGTGCAATTTCCTGGACATAGCAACACATCTGAGAGCAAGACCCCCAGCCTAGTCACCCCGTTTGGCAGTGGGGGGTGTCAGCTGCCTGCAGTCACCGTCTGTGTGCGCTGCCTTCATCTGCAGCAAATGCAAATTCCTATTGAAATCACTTCCCTGACATTTCAGATCGGCAGCAGCACTTTGCAATTACCAGGGGATAAGAGTGCACACACGACAGGGAGCTTAGGTGACCTGCAGCAACCTGTTAAGTGCATTTACTTATTTGCAGAAAAGAGAGGGGCAGAGTAATGAACTGAGAAGCTCTGACGAGGAAAACTCATTGTCTCGCCGTGACTTCGAGATGAAACCCAGCCCCAGCCGTGCTGGGCACGGCTCCCCGTGCCCCTCGCCTTGGCCAGGGGGCTCTGCCCATCACAGCCCCGGCAGCCCACTGATGCCGGCGGGGTGGCAGAGCCGTCCCGCGTCCCTGAGAGCGAAGGTGGGTGGGAAGCTTCGCCCATCCCTCCCTTCCCCGCGGGATGTCCCAGTCCTGCAGATCCCTGGCAGCGCTGCCCGGGACCCCTTTGCCAGGCAGGGCTGCCCTCGGCCCGGGTCCCTGTGCCTGCAGGGCGGGAGTGACCCCGGGGCTCATTCCCGGGGTGACATCCCATGTCAGGCAGCTCTCAGTGGAAAGAGGACCCCGGCTCTTGAAATCCTATATCCCCCCCGTCCAGGGCACAGCTGCCCTTGTGTCTGTATTAACAGCCTCTCTCTATGCTCTGATTCTAATGTTTCTTCTGCCTCCCCACTTTAACCCCGAGCTCTCCCCCCTCAGATTCCATGTTCAATTAATGGCTAATCTCCATGACTCTCAGCCGGGAGGCAGATCAGTTACTGCCACCAATAATGACTCCATTTATGGGGCCCTTTCAGCGGCTGCAATGTGATCCCAAGCCCATGACATTCCCAGTCCATTCACAAACTCCTTCAGACACCCCCTCATTAAAGGGTCCCTCCTGTCTCCTTCGGACCCACCTTACTGAGCACCAGAGAGGAGATGTTTGTATGGAATTTCTGCCACACAAAGGCCATCGAGCAGCTTCAGAGGCTACGTCCTCCCCCTGCCAGCTGGGAGGCTCTGCTCAGGAAATGGCACAAGCCTGGAGGGCGATAGGAAACCCCAAAATTCAGGGAACTGCTGGCCCAGCTGGGGCAGGTGCACTGAACCCCGACAGAAGAGCTGAGGAAAGCAGGGCCAGTTCAAATCTGCTTGCTGAAAAACGGGAGGAAATGAGAGATTCCCAGATAAAGTCCCAGTGGGGGAAGCTGCCGTGGGAGCTTGTGGGTCCAAAAGTGTAATAAAGGAAAACAAAGGAGGGGGGGGGCAGATAGGATTCCCATCACTGCTGTCAGAGGAGCTCAAGTGGAGGTGATGGCATCACAGGAGACACAGGAGGTCTGGCCCAGACCCCACCAGCTCCCTCCCAGCTTCAAAAATCCAGAGATGGTGGCAGAGGAGTGGGGATGGAGGAAGGTGACAGCGAGATCCCCGTGCCAGCTGAGCCTGGCACAGCCAAAGGAACCACGTCACAGGAAGCAGTGCCCCAAACAGATCAACCTCCTGTGGATTTTAGACAAGATGTGATGCAGCAGCCAAAACTGGTTGCAAAGGTGTTACCCAAATGATTGATTTATTGGTGATGAAGAACTGGTGATTCATTTGTAACAAACCAAGGGATGGGTGTCAGCTCTCTGTGCCAGCCTGAAGAAATCAGCTCAGTCCTTGCCTATGTGTCCTCACTACTTCCAGTTTTAATTTAGCTTAAATGTTAAGTGTCCAAGTCAATGAATTTACATATTTCTGCAGTTCTGGTCTCTGTATTTGGCAGCTTGTTTGCATGACTGAGAACTCTTCTGACCTTTACCATCAAATAGATTTTGGATCCTGGGAAATCAAAGAACAAATTATGTTCATCCAAAACATTTTTACCCCAGAGGAGCAACAAAAGGCCCTGATCACCAGTGTCCCTCCTACAGGGAGGCTCTGGATTGGGAAAGGAACACAATTAATTCCAGGTAAATATTAGCACTGAGTAAATGGTAAAAAGTGTGGTGGGTACTTTTCCAGGTTCAAAATATAACTTTGATTTGGCTGGATCGTTTAGCAAACCTCCTGTATTGATTTGGAGGTTTAGAGGCTATTATGAAAAATTCTCTGCCCAAGAACTTGGAACCAGCCAGAGTCTCTGGAGAAGCACATGAAGAGCAGAGCCACAGGATCACAGGAACACAGGAAGATAAAACGGCCTGGGTTGGAAGGGACCTTAAAGCTCATCTTGTTCCACCCCCTGCTGTGGGCAGGGACACCTCCCACTATCCCAAGTTGCTCCAAGCCCTGTCCAACCTGGCCTGGGACACTTCCAGGGATGGGGCAGCCACAGCTTGTCTGGGCACCCTGTGCCAGGATCCCACCATCCCTACAGGGAAAGATTCCTTCCCAACATCCCGTCTAATCCTGCCCTCTGTCAGTTTGAAGCTGTTTCCCCTTGTCCTGGCTCTCAAGGCCCTTGTAAATAGTCTGTCTCCATCTTTCCTGTCAGCTCCCTTCCAGTACTGGGAGGCCACACCGAGGTCACTCTGGAGCCTTCTCTTCTCCAGGCTTAAGAATCACAACTCTCTCAGCCTTTTCTCATGGCAGAGCTACTCCATCCCTCTGATCACTGTGATGCCTCCTCTGGACTCACTCTGGCAGCTCGATGTGCTTCCTGTGCTGGGGACCCCAGAGCTGCATCCTCCTCCTCAGCACAGCTCCTGCCATCCCACCCCACAAAAGGGAGGAAAGCTCTTTCCAACCAGTGGTGTCACCTTACAAAACTCTGGCAGCTTTCGCTGAGCAGCCCCATCCAGATGTGCTCTTACACATCTGCCAGAGCATGAGGAGCCACCCCAGTGCCAACACACAACACACAGAGCGGTGCAGCCCACCTCTCCTGCTGTCCACCTTCCTGAGACAGTTATGAAATTATCTTCTCATCTGGGGGCAAAAAATAAATATTTAATGGTGATAATGGCCATCATTTGCATGGAAATGTTTTTCTGAGCAAAAATTCCTTACTGAGTGACACCAAAGGCTTTTGAGAATGATGAACTTCTCTGAGAGCGTCGCGTTCTGTGCCACGGAACAGCACTGCCAGAAAAATGCGTAAATTTAGCAAATAAAAAAAAACAGAAAAGAAAAAATCTCTTTCCTCAGCTGTAATAAATACAGTGAAAAGGAGCGTGCTTGGCTGTGAGGGGTATTGTGGTTTGATATGTGGGAGAAAAACCAGAAAGCCAATAAGGCATTTTTATACATCAAAGGTCCCGTAATCCTGGCGCGTTACACACGCTGCTCTTACTCCTGGGCTATTCGTGTTCAGGTATTTATTGTTACACACAGCTCTCTGCTCTGCACACACATGCACGCTGGAGCCTCCATCTAGAGAATCTTTGGGTGTCTCCTTTACCTGGGAAGCATTCCAGTGGCATTCATCCTGCACATGAGCACAACTCTTCCCTGCAGTCAGGCTGTTCCATGCAACCATTCCTCTCAGCGGGGGGGTGTGCTGATGGAAGATGCTCCTCTAATCCCCTGAAATTTTGCCTCCTCTTTCTCTCTCCAAGGCACTAAGTTATCCTTCTGGGGCTGCTCACAGCCCCAGCCTTTTCACTTTGCCAGCTTTCCGAGTGGTTTTTTTATTTCTTGCAATTTTCTTTCAGCCCTGAATGCTGTCACTATATGTCTGCCCAGTCTGCTCTTCTGTGGAGATAATCCCATGACTTGATTTTCAAGTACATTTAGTGTCTAGACAGGGCACTGGATCCTTTGTGTTCCCCTGCCTGTTTTCTTGTGGATTCAATGGCCTTTCAGGCACTTTCTAACTTCAAACTTCACCAGCCCCTGGTGTCACCACACCACATCCACCCCACCAGTGTCCCAGCACCTTCAGGCCTTTCTTCTGCCAGAATTTCTTCTCATTCTGCTCATAAATAGCCAGGGAGGGGAAAAAAATTCTATGGTGGGGTATGGCAATTGTAAAACAGGAGGAAAAAGGAATGCTGAGAGGAGCCACCCGTGTGGGGACACTGCCAGGGGAGTCCCAGCAGCCCCTCACACCCACTGCAGCATCTCCAAGAGGTGCAAAGCTCTGTCCATGTCTCAGGTGTTCCCAGTCCCTGGTTGTAGGGATCAGGGACCTGCAAACTCCAGCACACATTCCCACTCTCCATCCTTACATCAGGACAACCCAATTAAGTCATTTACCGGGAGGACCTGGAGATGGCAGCAACATATAATCACAAACATAAGCAGTTTGTACATGGTAATTATATATTCTGGTTTTTTATCAGTGCAATACAGACAGAAGATTATTTTATGCTTGATATCATTCTAATTTTTGATCCATTTTCGACCCAACTTAAAAAGGATTAAGATTTGGCTTCTGGTAATAACTTTGGGAATGCCAACTCCGTAAGTACTGTGCAGCATTGTATTTAGCTGATTATTAGGTACTTTTGCTTATTGTTAACACTGTTCCTCTTCTCTGAGCCAACGTCTGAGACATAGGAAAGCAGATGGTTTGAATGGCCAAGCCAAAAGGCCAGAGCATTTTTTAAGTCTGTTTTAAAATAAAACATGTTCCTGCTTTAAACTCCATCTGATAAAATCGAGTGGAGTAGATCAGGGAGGAGAGAGGAAACACCACACCTGGCTTTGATCATTTTCAAAAGGAGTTGTCACGTGTGATTTTCCAGAAGATGAAGGCACCAGGTGAAATTATTTCATATCCCAAGACCTTTCCTCTGCTGAAGCAACATCTGCTTCTCATTTTCCCTGGGTCTGCAGAGCAGCCTGACCCCCTGAGCCTCAGTGGTCCCACCACGGGTGACAGTGGCAGCAGCTGGAGTGGGGCTGCACAGGCAGCCAGTGGGAGGGTGGGGAGGAGGATGAAGGTCCCTCCTCCCTGTGTCCATGATTTGGCATGTCTGAGCCTCGGTCCCATCCCTCCCAGCCCTGCTCACTAGCACGAGCAGCCCTGCCACAAGAATATGCAGCATGGCCCCAGACCCCAGAAACAGGGCTGTGACACAGCCCCCACTCATGGCAACATCCTGGGGCATCTGCCTAAAACCAGGCTATCATCAAAGCCAACATTAATTATCACTAGTTCCCTAATAGCTGAAAATACCCAAAGTAATGCTTTCTGCTTGGCGCCAGTAGGGAACAAGCCTGGAGTAAATGAGCTCATGGTTGGGAATCAAAGATTAACACACTATCAAGGAGTAATTTCTTCTCCACATGAATTAGCAAATCTTGGGTAATTATTGTGGACAGGGCTAGGCAGGTTCATTTGACTAGGTCAGTTAAGAATAGCCTGGGATAATTAAATTGTCTCTAGAGCCAGTGAAATGCTGGAGTTGGAAAAAACCATTTCTCTCTTGCTGTTCCTCTGCTGGATAAACCATACCTGCCCTCAGCAGCGCCCCTGGGGGCAGATCTGCACTGGTAGGGGCATTTTTTTTCAGTTATTTGCTTGTTTGGTGACAGACTAAACTCATCTGGAAGCGTCTGGACCCGGAGCCACAGCCAGGCTGGTCCTGAGCAGGGACCCCAGTCACCTTTGCCTGCATCCCCCATCCACACAGGGAGCCACACGTGCACAGGGCAGGGCTTGGCCTGGTGACACTTGGCTTTTTCCTTTCCTTGCAGACAGGCAGTGGGATAAACTGTTTTCAGAAAACCTGGATGAGAGGCTGGGGTCAGTGGTCGCTCACACTCTGGTGGCTGCCTGAAAGGAAGAACACCAGCATCCCTTGGGAACTGATCCTTGGGGTTGAGAGGGGAGAGACCAGGAGGTTCCCAGCAATGTTGGTGTTTTCTGGCCAACATTACCTGGCCATCAAGCACCTCTCCTGGTCCTTGATGCCAACTGGAAAAGGATGCAGCATCATTAAAAATAGAAGCATGAAAGATTATTTACATTTCAAGAATAGCTGAGGTCCTTAAAGAAACTTCCATCATCCTTTAAAGGCTCTTAGTCAAACGCTGTTCATTATTAATGCCTGTTGGCTTTATTTAGCCTATGACTACAATTATATATTTATGAGGTAATCAGCAATTGGAAATTTCCCTGTAATGGTAACTGGAGCTTGGCATCCAAATAAAATGAACACCATTAAGAAAGTATTGCGGTCATTGGGGTGGATCAAGTGTGCTAATAGCCCAACTAACAGCAATTAAGTCAATTAACCATTCAGACATATGCTGCTCAATTTCCCTGCTTAAACAGCCCGGTGCATCTGCGAAATTTGTGGAACTTATTTATGGTGTAAGCGGCTGCGAGTCATTATTAACCAGGGGAAACAGGGAAAATAAGGGAGGCTTGTAAAAAATTAACTACTGCAGCAAAAGGATCCACTAATTGCCCGTTCCCATCCCCGCAGGGAAAGGTTTGTTTCCCAGAGCATTTATTTGTGCTCTGAGTGTGGCTCCCGGCAGGTGGGTACAGGTGGAGGGGCCAAAGGAGACACAGGGCAGGAGCAGTGCTGGGCACTCTGTCCATCTGGCTCGTGGGGCTCTTGGGGGCAGAGGCTGCTGCATGGAGACCCCAGTGGGGGTCAGGGGAGAGCCACAGACTCAGACACGGGGCAAAGGGGCAACAGGGATAAGGAAGGGAGACCCTGAGCAGCCCCTCAGTGCCACATGCTCGCAGCTCCCCAGACAGAAAGGACACCCAGAAAGGTGCCCAGTGAAGGGTCCATCCTCTCCCTGCTCCTCCCAGCTCTGGCCCTCCCCAAGGCCCGTGCTGGCAGACCCACAGCCCTTTCTGCCACGCCTGTGGCTCACAGAAAGCCCTGGGTGGTGGCACAGCCCGGGGGCCACCGGCGTTTCCATCTCTCCCCCTTGGCTCCCAAGCCCTGGGCACTCGGGGACACCAAGTGCTTTACCTCCTCCTTCCCTGTCTCAGTTTCCTGCCGTCTGTCCAAACGAGGATGTTCCAAAGTTTTGTTAAGTGCTTGTTTTAATGAAGCCCATTAAAGTTAACCTGGCCATATAATATACAGGAGAAACCCTCCATAAATATAGGTAAATAGAGATTGTAAAGATAAATAACCATGCGGGTGTGTGAGGAGTGATAATGTGCTCTATTTACTGCGGGCCCATAACAGGCCAGTAAAAGATACTGTGCCTTTAATGACTTACTTTCTCCTGGCAGCCAGCACTCACCGTTAGCAAGCTAAGGATGCAGTGACACAAAAAGCTTACAGATAATTAAATATTGATTTTTGTTTTCTAATCCTATATAAAAATTGTCCTGGGTCTCCCAATGGTAGTTTCATCTCACTAGGACACAGGGAGGGCTATTAACCCTGTTTGGTTTCAAGCTGTTGTAGAACAAATAAACAGGGAGGCTTGGAGAAGCCAGGCACAGCTCTGCAGGCAGAGCCAGCTGTCAGCCCCCTCCTGTCCCCAGTCCTGCCAGGAGTCCCACACCTGGGCAGGTCGCCAGCACTGAGGCATTGCAGCCACAGCAGCTTTGGGAAGGGTCCCAGTGCTTCTGCTGGTGTTGGGGTTCCTGTGGCTCGGGCAGCCTTGCAGTGTCCCTGCAGACGGGAGAGCCCCAGGGTTTGGGATCCAGCAAGGGTCTCTGGAGCATCCTCCCTGCTCCTGGGCAGAAAGATGAAGGAAGCTCCTCTCCATGAAGAGGGGTCAGCCAGTGCGTGGTGCCCTGTGCAACCTACACATCTGGTACCTGCTTCTTACACTGCACCACATCTCCCTTCTCCTGAGGTAACTGAGAGCAGGGTCCCCTGTCATGTCAAAACCAGGGTGCCAAATGCCACTCTGTCGAGCAGGGCCCACCCAAGGGGGCTGCAGGCTGCAAAGTGGCACATCCACAGAGAGCCCAGCTGGGCTGGGGATGATGAGGATGCTCCAGAGCATGAACTCTGCGAGGGACAGTCTGGCCCAACACCCACTGGAGGACAGTCCTTCAGGGCTGGAATTTCTACTGTAAGTAAAGGTGAGGATGGGAAACCTCCCAGCAACACATAGCTCAGCCTCCAGGTACGTGGTACATGCACCTGCTCTCTCTGTCAACTTATTTACTATTCTGAGATGCTGCTGTTCTCTGATGCTCTTGTATCCACCCTGTCCCCAACAGGTTTAGGTCATCCCAACAGATTTCCCCTGGAAGACACTGCCTTGAGTCTCACACAGAATGCAAGCAAAGCTGCAACGCTCTTTCAGAACATTGGATCTGCTCTGTGGGAGGAGATGGCTGGAGGAGTGAAGGAGTAGGGATGGAAGGACATGAGAATGCAGCTCCCAAGGCCAGGCCAGGAGGTAACAGGGACCTCAAATGGCCTCCTCACTACAGTGGGGTGAGACAAGGATTGAGCTCAGCCTGGTTCTGTGGCAGTCACAGCGTGGGGATTGAGGGGGGGCATTTTGCACCCACTGTGACAGCCCAGCCTGATGATGACTGGTGTGTGGGGGAGCAGGGGCTGCCCCAGCGTGCCTGCCCCAGCACGGGGCCACCTTACTCTACAGCGAGAAGAAAGGTATTAAAATAATAACCTTTAAGCCCACCATGCATGATGTTTTCTCTCACTGTTGGGAAAGCAATTGCCTCCAGCAAAGATCTATTTCCTCGGCTGCTCGTTTCCGAGCATGTGGTAAGTACTGTGTGCACAGTGTGGAGCTGAATAAACCCCAACAGCCACCACCGAGTCGCTCATTCACAAAATGAACCGAGGGCCTCCCCTCCCTGTTATCTTTTCAGAATCTCCATGCAGCATAACTCTCACTGTTTGCATCCTTTGGGCTGGGAGTAAATCCTGTTGCTTTTCATAATTCCTGTCCTTTGGTAAATTGGGCCATTTCTGAAGGGAGAGAGAACATCTCCTCCCCACACTCCCCCGGTGCTGTGTAACAAATGAGGCCACGGCTCAAACACACCGGATGAGGCTGATCATGGGGAAAAGAGCAAAACATCCTCCTGAAAAAGTGCATGCACCATTTGCTGAGAAATCTTAAATATTTTCCTTGCAAAAGCCTGTAGACTCCATGCCTGCCGTGCCGAGTGTAGGCAGCGTGCCACGCAGGCTGACCCCTGCTCAGCCTTGCAGGGCAGTTCAAGAAAATAAAGTGTTATTGCACCTGAACTTTGTGCTGATCCCAAAACTGTGTCCACTGGAGGCTCCAGATTTGGTGCCTTGCCCCGGGGCCAGCCTTTCTGGCTCCACACCATCCCACCTCCCACCTGGCCTTGGCTCACCTGGGTCAGAGCCTCTGGAATTCTGCCTGTCCAGCACCCCAAGGAAGCAGGGCTGTGTGACGTGGGAGATGTCCCTGAACCTAAGCAAACAACCACAAGATCTTTTGTGGTTGTCTGACTCCTCTCTCCTCCACGGGGGATTCCTGCCCCCGTTCCCATGCTTTCTCTCTAACCACTGATCCCAACATACTGCTCACCTTGTCTCCTCCAGGAGACCAGGCAGCTGAGCAGGGAAAAGTGCCAGCAGTGCCAAGAAGCTTCCCCAGGAGCAGCAGCAGGCTGGGGAGGCAAAGTGGCCCCAGCGTTGCCACTGCCCCTTCCCTCATATACAGCCCTGCCCCATGGACCTGCTGCCTCCCAGCCCTGTGCCTCCCATCTCCCGTGGCACTGAGAACCTGCAGAACTGTGACTCTGCCTTCCTTTCCCTCTTCCCCTCTGCCCTGCCCAGCCAGCCTCTCACAGGAGCTGTGGACTTGCTGCAGCTCAGGTTTCCATAACATGAGGACACTGGGGACTTCTCGAGCCTGCTGCCACCAGGGCTCCAGAACCCCAACCCACACTGGGGTCTCCTCAGCAGGCAGCTGCCTCCAGCCTGTGGGGAGCGAGGCCAGGAGCCCTGAAGCCAGCCACATCTTCTGGAATGTCACCAGCACAAACCCTGGTGACATGCCAGGACATCTGCCCCCTCCGTCTTCTCCATGCGGCAAAACCATCCCAGCCCACTGCCAGGGCACTGGCCAAGGCAGCCCCCACCCCAAGAATGGTTTTGTCCTGGTTTGTGGATAACCTGGCAGCTCAAATGCGGGGGGGACCATTCAGACACAACCACCCGGCAGCCGCTGATTGAGACTCAAAAGAAATTCTTTGAGGGCAGCAAGATGTCAGGCCAAGGCAGGAACAGCAGCAGGTTTGAGAGTACAGACGCGTTAGTCAGAGCTGATGAATGCTGGCTTGTCAAGCCTTCCCATTTCAGTCCTGGATTGCCTTTAAAGTTTGCCAAGTCACTTTTCAGCATTTGTGTGGGCAGAAGGAGACGTGCAATTAAGCTGCAATTGCTGCACCAAAGCCGAATACTTTCAAGTTTGTTATTTCCTCAAAAATGACAAAACGCTGGGATCGAGTCAAGGAACAGGACGGCAGCTCCTGTTGCAAAGCCGTCGTCGGCACAGTGCTGTGCTTGTCCAAAGCTGGATCCCGCTTTTGCTGAAGGATGAAGACGTGTACATCAAAAGCTGCATTAGCATTTGAGAGGCAGGATGGGGAATGGAGAGCCAGGATCCCAACTGCGCTGGGAGCACAGGTGACACGCGGTCTGTGTGTCCATCTGCAGGAGCCAGCGCAGCCTGCAGGGACACACAGCCAGTGCAACGCCCACGGGCAGTGAGGGCACACGGCAGGGTGGAGGGCAGAGAAGGATGGGACATGGTGGCCACAGTTTTGTACTGAGACCAGATTTTGGGAGTGAACGAGATCACAGAGACCCTCTGGAGCCGGGCTCCCCCCACCCCTGGCTTCCAGGAGGGCACAGGACTGGCCTCACTGTGGGCACTGCCCCTGGCATGGCACCAGGAGGATCCCATGGCTCTCCCACCACACTGAGCAGCGACAGTGAAAAGCCACTGGGCGGCTGGAAAGGGAAGGCGGTGGCTGTTCTGAACAAAGTGCCTCTGCTGTGACTTCTGAACCTCTGCCGTGGCTCACACCACAGGAGGAGGAAGGCAGGTGTGCCCCCACTGTCACCCTCCATCTGAGCCCATGGGTACTGTCACCCCCCCCTCCTGCCATCTCCTGTCATGCCACACCCAGGCACATCCTTTCCCTTTACTGCCTCCCCTGGGTCTTGGCACGGCTGGGATCAGGGTTTTCCTGCAAGGCTTTGGCAGCCTTTTAAGCATCCAACTATTATTCCCAAATATAAAAGGGACATTTCTGTGGAGCCCTTTTCCCCCGAGGTTTCCTGTCAGTGGCTGCAGAAGCAGCAGCGCAGAGCCATGTGCTGCAGACCATCCGTCCTGCCCATAAACCATCCTGGCTGCAGAATGAATCGATTTGGAGTCTGTTGGCTGCTAAACTGAATTAATTTCACCCTAAAGGCCCTCCCTGAAATGCAGCAAAAACCCCATCAAGAGACCCAGGGGCTGGGAGTGGTGGAGTGACCGTGCCCAGAACTCGTTGGGCATGTATTGATAATCCCTGAGAGTCACCAACAGCAGGGACTGGAGTCGCCCATTTGCTGCGAAGCTTTTTGGTAACATATTGCTTTTTAATCAACACTTAAACATGAAATGCTCTTTTCCATCTAATCCCTGGGATGATTTCACAGCAACTCCTCCTGCCACCCAGTTTAATGCAGAGACCGACTCTTTCAACAGGGAACATTTACCCAAAATATGTGATTTCATTGAACAGTCATTTTCTGCCGCCTTTTTGCTGACTGCACAGAGCTGCCTTTGGGTGCGAGCTGCTCCGGTGCCAGCTCTTCTTCCATTCCTGCTGCAGAGAAGCAGCAACAACTAGAAAATAATGTATTAACTTGCATGAACAATCCAACACTGGGTAGGGGGAAGGAAACCTCAGGTTTGGGTGTATTCTGAGCATGTACCTCACTGTTCCCACAGTCCTGGTGCACATGGGGGGGAGTGATCTGCAGAGTCGAGGTGTGAGTGCAAGGAAGAAATTAAGATTATTCTTTTGAGTGCTTGGATTAAGTGGAGACCTGGAGCTAGGCTCGGCCTGGCATCCACATCTGCATTGCAGCTCTTGGAAGCTACTGGAAGTGAAATGAAGACAAATGCAGGAATGAGTCCATTTACTCGGTGGGGTGAGAGCAACCTCCTGGGATTACTGATAACCAGTGCCAGCCCTGCACACCAGTGCCATGGGGCTCACAGCCACAGGGGCTGCCTGAGCAGGGCCTGGGCTCTCCAGACAAAATGTCCAGGTTTGGTGAGTCTGGGCCAGACTGTGGTCCTGGTGCTCCCTGCCTGCCCTCCTGGGAAGGCAGCGCTGGCTGTGGGGCTGGCACAGGCTGCAGGGCGTGGACATCACTTTAAACAAAGCCCAGTTTATCCTGTCCTGGGCCATGGGTAACTCAGCCAGAACAATTACAGCCACAGTGTGGGTTTAAGCCTGGCTTAAAAGAGTGTCCTAATCAGAATGGAGGGGTTAAAATCCAGGGACTTACATTGGCTTTATTAAGTGATTTTGAGCAAAGCCAGCAAAGCTCTGTCCCTGTGAGCTCTGAATGGAACTCCAGCATCACTGGAGGCTGATGGGATTTGTGCAGGATCCTGGAGCACAAATTCTTCGTCCATCTTTCTGGAAGGCTGGGTGTTTTTCCCAAAGCAGCACGTTTTTCTGCACTGGCTGCCTGTGACTGGCACAGCAAGAGGCTGCCAGGGCTGAAGACTGGACAGACCTGCTCAAGACCTGGACAACTGGGTCCACATCTGGCTCCCACCCTCCCTTTGAGGCCCTTTCACTGCTACTGATTTTGACAGGATTTGATTTTAAATGGAATTGAAACAAAGTATCTCAATAAGACAACAATGTTCGTTTTAACATTTTCCAAATGTCACATTTTGATATTTTGCTTCCAAATGTCTTTTCTTTAGAAATTTATACTCATTAAGAAAATTAAGATGAGATTAGATTTCTTCCCAAATTGCCCAGGGGTAACGTCGGGGCTGTGACAGTGCAATGGTTGTGTGGGCTCAGGTGAGTGGTGGGACTCTGGACCTGCCATCCCAGGGGGACATCCATCCCTTGGCCCAGCTCCTGACCTCCCACCAAAGCCTTTGGGACAGTAGGGATGCCTAGAGTGGGATTTTTGACAGATTGCTGGGTGTTCAAATCCATTTTGGCCTTAGAAAAAATACACAGATGGATACAAAAGCAAAAAAAAAAAAAAGTTAAGGTTTGATTCAAATCACTCAAAGGGACTTGAGGAAAATTCAGCAATGCCATGTTTGCCACTGGCTTAGTGGAGCTCATCTCACAATCACACAACAGAGAAACAAAACACCGTCTTTTCCTTGGAAATAAAAACGTGAAAGAGGGGAGAAGAAAGGGAAAAGCCTGATCCTGGGACACGGGCTGGCTGGAGAGCTGGATCCTAAAACCAGCCAGGATGCAGGGCTGCAGGGGACGGGGTCGGGCTGGGACCTTTCCTGGAGCAGAGGCCACACTGCCCAGTTTGCACTGCCTGGTGTGGGGACGTTCAGTGCAAAGCCAAGGAACTGGGGAGGGAGGGAACTGCTTCGTGTGCCGGTCTCTGCTGAATGGGGAAAGGGATTTTGGAGGGTGTTGGAGTCTTTTACCTGCAAGGCAGTGAGAAGAGTCAAAGGTGGCAGGGCTTATCGGCGATTTCCTCAGAACAAGCAGCAGGAAGGGGTGGTGGGCACTCATTGCCAGGGCAGAGGCCACAGCAGCCGCTCTGCTCAGTGACGGTTCCCAGCAGAGCCGTGGAAGGCACCGGCAGCAGAGCAGAACCCAGAACCCAGGAGCGGGCGGGGAGCATTTCCCGGGACGGACCGAGGGACGAAACGCTCCGGCAGCGAGTTCAGCCCCAGGGTGTGCGGGAGCCATCTGTGCCGTGGGTGTGAGCGGGCAGGGTGGCAGTGCCGTGGGTGTGAGCGGGCAGGGTGGCAGTGCCGGGGGTGTGGGCGNCCCAGAACCCAGGAGCGGGCGGGGAGCATTTCCCGGGACGGACCGAGGGACGAAACGCTCCGGCAGCGAGTTCAGCCCCAGGGTGTGCGGGAGCCATCTGTGCCGTGGGTGTGAGCGGGCAGGGTGGCAGTGCCGTGGGTGTGAGCGGGCAGGGTGGCAGTGCCCGCGCCCCGCGCAGCGGGTGGGGACAGGCGGCATGGGCCGGGGAGGGGGCTGTGTGTCCGTATGTGCGAGTGTGTGCGTGTGTCAGTGTGTGTGTGTGTGCGTGTGTGTGAGTGTGTGTGTGTGAGTGTGTGTGTCTGTGTGTCTGTGTCTGTG
>VXBA01001901.1:113844-168329 GCA_013399895.1 Serilophus lunatus | reverse complement strand
TGTGTGTGTGTGTGTGTGTGTGCGTGTGCACTCCTCTGCAGCCAGGGGACTGTGCAGACGTGTCGGGGGAGGGGTGTTTCTCTGTTCCCTACCAATTCCTCGGGCAAACACTTCTGCCACGTGACGTCGCTGGCTCTGTCAGTCGAACACATTGAGTCCTGCGGTGGGTCACGAGGTGCAGGCGGGGATGCTCACCCCAGGCTGCTTGTCCTCTGCTTGTCCTCAGAGGGGTGGCATCCTGGCGTGCAAGGCACCTGTGGCACCGCGGGCACACGTGGGATGCCAGGACGCAGGGTACTGGTGACACCACCAGCACACACCCAGCAGAGCGCTGTGGCGCTGCTGGCACGTGCTGAGCTGCTGTGGCACAGGAGGGCTCCAGTGGGACCTTCTGGGGGGAGGCAGGACTCCGTTAAGGCCCGTGGGGAGCCAGCCGATGCCACAGCAGCAGACGATCCCAACGCATTGGCTCTCCCTGGCTCAGGAGACAGAGCAGGGTGAATGCCAGGACCCCAGGCACAAAGCTCTCTGGCCTACTCTCCCCAGGCAGAGGAAGGGGTAAGGCTCTGGGCACGGGCTTTGCTGATGCCTCTTCCAGCCCCGGCCCCAAATTCCTGGGCAGCTCAGCAGGAGAATCCTTGGGCACCGGGGGAGAGCCAAAGCAGGCATCTGCTGGAGTTCGCTCCTCCTGGGAGCACTTCGCCTTCCCTGGAACCTGCACACAAACGCCCCATGCAAAGTCTTTGACTATACAATGCCTTCAAAGATGTTCTCCCGCAGGATTTGCCAAGCTCTTTTCACTTCCAGCCCGCTAAGACCCTTCTTTCTCAGGAAGGGGATAAAGCAGCGCCTCCAGGTCGGGGCAGGGGTTGCCCTGTGCCCAGCGCCGGGGGTGGCGCTGGAGGAGGCGGCGGCGGGGCATCCCCGGCGCTCCGTGTGCTGCCGCCGATAAGAGCGGGGCCGGCGACCCGCACGCGTGATGGGAATAGCGAGCGCGGGGCTGTTCTCGAGGGCTGAGAAAGGAGCCTCGGCCCGCGGAGACACGGCAGCCCCCGCAGATAAGGGAAGGCAGCAGCAAACCACGAGCCCCGCGGTGGTATTGGATGCGCTCAAAGAGGAGGTTGTGCCCAGTTCTGATGGTAGGATAGCAGACCCTTGCTCCTTCTGATATTTTAAAAGGCTACAAGAAGGCTTAAAATGTAATTCCAAATTCAGATACATGTTTCCTCTTCAGCTCCTTCAAAGCCCTGAAGGACCAGTTAAAATTTCAGGGGAAATTTTTCCCTCCTCTGCAGCATCCCCAGCATTGCCTTTGCTCGGTAGCCTGTAGCAAACACAGGGAATGAGAGAATAAAATCTGACCGATGTGTTCTGCTGGTTGAAATCCACTTCCATGCAGGAGGAGATGCAGGGCTTTGTCTGTGGGGGAATGGAAGGATTTGTGTAGCTGGTGCTGTATTTGCCCCATTTCAGAGCTTTGCACCCCCAGCTGGCTGTTGCAGTGGGGTTCTCCAGAGCTGAGAGCTCTGTGGGCGCTGGGTGCTCAAGGAAGATGTTGAGAGCTTGGCTATGCCAGCGGAGGACAGGTACCCACAAAGGACAAGCCCTTCCCACCGAGGCAGGGATGGGCAATGCTGATGCCCTCAATTCTCTCCTGTCTCACACTTGCCTTTGTCTAAGGACGAGCTGAACTCCAGTCCTGCCACACACACTACACGGGAATCTTTTGTGTTCCTGGACACTTGGTTTTGTGGAAGCTGAGCCGCTGTTTTAAGCCTAATTTTGCCACTGAGATTTGAAGTTTCCTCCCCAGCCTCTGGGATGATGGGGGACACCCTGTCCTGACAATTTGTCCTGTGAGACACCCTGTCCCTTGTGACACCCTGTCCCTTGTGACACCCTGTCCCTTGTGACACCCTGTCCTGCCACCTCCACAGCCACGGACAGAGAGAGCAGCCAGGCTCTGCCCTCAGTTGTGGTGGTATAAATCCATACTCCATGGAGTTACTTCAGATTTATGCCAGCAGAACTGAATCGAGCAGGTTAATAAATGGCTTCTCCATTAATAAACAGCTGCTTAAGATCATGAACTTCACAACGATGACAAGGTCGTGCCCACCACTTCTGCCCTCATAACTTCTCCAGCATTAGTCCCTCCCGCATTTGAGTTTCCCTGTTTATCCAAAGGCAAGGAGGAAGGTTCCCTAAGGCAGGAGAGGTGCCCTGAGGCACCCCGGGATGGGTCCCTGCTGGAAGCAGAGCTGGGTGCCTGCACACCCTGGCGCTGTGGGGCCCCTCTGTGGCATGGGGGGGCACAGGATGTACCCTGGCATCGTAATTCCCCCCTGTGACTTTTTCTCCCCCTCTCTTCGTGGCTCCAGCTCTTGCAATTATGTCACTCCCTTCTTTAACCATCTGGCTCCTGCAAACAAATGTGAGTCCTCCTACACAGACCCGCTGATGACGGGCCTGATCCTTCCCTGGCTGACACCAGCGTCTCTGCCCTGACTGAGGAGGAGCTGCTCCTCTGAGCCATCCCCTGGGGACAGAGGCCACGGCAGAGGCAGTGCCCAGCTCCCCGTGCCCCACTGCCACCCCTGAGCACCCTGTGAGCAGGTGGCAGCGGGGTCAGGCAGGGCTGGTGTCACCCTGCACCCCCCAACCAGCCCCTGCACCCCCCAGGATCGGGCCAGCCAGGGCACAGCTGGCATTGGAAGGGGCTGGCAGGTTCCTCCGGCAGTGCCAGGCAGGCAGCCCCACTCTGCCCAGGGAAAGGGCTGCTCCTGCCCGGGCACCCCTGTCAGACCCCCAGCTGGAACAACAACTCCCAGGGCACTTGTTTGGACTGAGGCTCCGGTGCTGGGGCACCTCTGGGACCTGCTGGAGGAGTGGCTGCTCCCAGTGGCACCAGGGAACTCCACAAGGAAATCCCAGGTTTTTCTTGTGCTCTGGATGTGAACAATTCCCCTCAATATCTCTCTAGTAAAAAAGAAGTGTGCTGGGGTCAATAAAAGCAGATGGTTGAATAATGGCCTTAAAATATTTGCTTCTGACTTTTTGAGAAACAATTAGGGAACAAAATGAGTTTGAAAATGAAACCACAGCAGCCCCTTCCAATAACGCCCCAGATGCTGCTTTAACCTTATTAAAAGGTTGAGGAGAGAGGGTTTGGAAGCAAAAACTTACCAACACAGAAATGTTCCTGCAAAGATAGTTTCAGTTTGATACATACCTGATAAAAATTGAAATTGCAAAACTGTCAAGCAGCTGTGCTTAGACCCAGCACCTCAACTGCCATTTGGAGGGATGCAGGTAATGGGGTTTGATGGCATTCAAATTGTGTCTCATGCTCAGAGCCGAGTGAATGAAATATTCTCCATTTCACAAAACACACAAAAAATAAAACAGAAATGATTTTTGACCATTGGTGTATTGGAAAATTCTCACAGGGCAGTTCTGAGGTGGAGAAATTTTGTGCAGAAGGTGACTATTTCTTTTTAAATACTCACTTTTTTCTTTTTTTTTCTTTTTTTTTTCCTTTCTCATCAAACAAATTTTGAAAATCATGGAATGGTTTGGGTTGGAAGGGACCTTAAAGTCATCTTGTTCCACCCCCTGCCCTGGGCAGGGATACCTCCCACTGTCCCAGGTGGCTCCAACCTGGCCTTGGGCACTCCCAGGGATGGGGCAGCCACAGCCACCCTGGACACCCCAGCCTGCACTGACTGGGGGATGTCAGGGGTGGCAGGTGGCTCCCGGGGCCACTGACCCATCACCCCTCCACTGGGGAACTCACCCACACCCTGTCCAGGCACCCACTCCACTCCCATGAGAAGAAAACTTCCTCCCAAGTCCTGGCTCATCCCAGGAACTGGCTGCCCAGTCCTTCCCATCGTCTATTGGTGTCTTTTGATTACAAGTCTGCTTTGAAGAGACACTAATTGCAGCCTGCACACAATGCTGGTAATTATGCCTATTACATTTTGATTCATTTCCATATGTCAACACTACTACAAGGGGGATTTTGGAGAGGGGGTGCAGAGCACCGTTTTATAATCGTTATTGTCTGCAAAAAAACCTGCCCAGAGTGTGAGTGAAGTGTTCTTTGTGGAAATTGAAAATAAGATTATAAATAAAAGTCTTCCTCTGACATGCAGAAAATGGACACTTTAGAATAAATTGCCACTGTTGATCAGGAAGATTGCCACCTCCCTTTTACATTAATGAGGCAAAGACTCTTCAAGGCCCTAATAGCAATATGTTGGAGGATGTCATTTCAATAGCTTCTTTCTTAATAAAGCTTGACCCTAATATTCCCTTTGCTGTCACAGGCTTTGTCCTGCCAGACATGGCTGTGATTGTTAGCTGTTAATCAAGAGGAAGAAGGGGGGCAAGAGCAAGTGGTGCAAAGAGCTGCAAAGCCCCAGCAAGGGGGTTCTCCCCTTCCCAGCTGTGGTGGGACCCTGGACAGTGGCTGCTGTGAGGTCACAGCAAGAGGTGTCTGAGCCAGCACTGGAATCCCGCCGGGAGATGCTTCTCCATCAGTTTATGGTTAACCCAGAAATCCAAAGGTAAATCATAGGAGGGACAGCTGAGGGAGCTGTGGGGGCTCAGACCAGAGAAAAGGAGGCTCAGGGGGGACCTTCTTTCTCTCCCCAAGTCTCTGACAGGTGGGTGGAGCCAAGTGGGGGTTGGGTTGGACAGGACGAGAGGAAACAGCCACAAGATGTTCCAGGGGAGGCTCAGCAGCAGGAATTTCTTCACTGAAAGCGCGGTCAGACACTGAAACAGGCTGCCCAGGGAGGTGGGGAGTCCCCATCCCTGGAGATGTCTGAGGAAGGACTGGAATGGTGGCACTCAGTGCTCTGGGCTGGGGGACAAGGTGGGGAACAGTCACAGGTTGGGCCCAATGGTGTTTTCCAACCTGGCTGATTCTAGAATTCTGTGGAAATTCCACAGTGGGCTCAAGCCTGCCAGTCCTTTCTCTGGATGCTCCCGGGCACAACACTTCCCTGGATACCCTCTGTGGGGGCACTGACCCACTGCCCTCCTGCTCTGGTGCTCCTCCCCCTCTTCTGCCTCCCAGCAGGAGGAAGCAGCACTCGTTGTTCCCTCTACCAATGAATTCCAAGACTTGCAAAAATGCAATCAGGCCTTATTTTTTAGCAATCAATCAATACAAGTTAAAAGGGCATCGTGTTTGCTTCTGTAACAATGCTCTTTGGAAAATTGGGTCCTCTTGCATTTCCTGGTGGATCCCCCATCCGTCATACACTGCATCAGTCACATCATGTTATGTTTCAGAGCAGAATGTAACACGATGTGACTGATGCAGCAGGCAGGAGCTCACAAAGGGAGTCACTCTGCCAGGCATCCAGCCCCTTTTTTTGTTAATCCAAGTCTGAAGATAAAAACAGTTGAGTTTTGTACCAAGCACTGTAGCTGGAGGGAGTTTTTGGAATCACAGGCGGTTTTCAGAGAATCAGAGAATCAGGGGATGGTTTGGGTTAGAAGGGAACTTAAAGGCCATCTCATTCCACCTCCTGGTGTAGGCAGGAACATCTTCCACTAAACCAGGTTGCTCCAAACCCCATCCGACCTGGCCCTGAATACTTCAGGGGTGGGGCAGTCACAACTTCTCTGGGCAACCTGTGCCAGTGCCACATTGGAATTATGGGGGCAGAGGGAAGATTTCATGACAGACCCCCCAGATTCGTGTTCCCAACTCCACCAGAGACCCAGCACTCAGCCCCTGTCTCAATCCAGACCCAGCTCCACAGAGGGCTCCTGCAGGTCTGCTCAGCAGTGAAGGAAATGTGTGAGAAAGGAAAAGGTGAAGAATGTGAAACATGCAGCAGACAGGGTGTGTTAAACCCCTGAGAACTTCCTCAAAAATAATCCAGCTGGTTTAGAAGGCAGCCAACAGAAAGATCCTGCCTCAGCTCTGTGAGAGGGACTGTGCACCCACATCTTCTGGGCTGGGCCAGCATCCTGCCCCACACTCCATCAGGGAATGTGATAAGGAGGAGTTTGGCCATCAGGGCAGTTCTGAAAATGTGGAGAAAGGGAGGGAAAAAATAAAACTGATTGATAAGAATCCATATTGGACACTCTGGGACCTGCTCTCCTCTCCAGTGGAGATGCCCAGGGAGCAGGGACAGCACCTGTGGCACATGCAGCGTGGCAGGGCCATGGGGCACCCCCCTGTACCACAGGGCACCCACTGTCACTGTGCCACCAGCCCTCGTGGCTGCTCTGTTGAGCAGGACACCACCTCCCAGCAGGAAGGGACATTTCCCATCCCTGGTGTTCCAAAGGAACACTTCACAAGATTTCCCAGGCTAAACTGCTGCCAGGATTTTGGTGCATGGAGGAGTTCATCATCTTTCAGGCTTTCGAGACTGTTTTAGAGAAGTGAAATTTTAAACTTCAAAATGGAAGAAAAGCCCTTTTTTTCCCAGAAAATAATGGCAGCAGAAAATTTTCCTGGATTTGTACCAAGCTGAGTTATATAAAAATGAGATAACTTGAAAACATACGGGGATGTGAAGTGTTTGACTTCTCAGGTTTGCTGATCTGAGCTTCTGCACACCCCAGGCCCCCTAGGCTGGGATGGGAGCTCGGAAGATTGCTGCTGGCAGGAAAACAGAAGGAAATGTCCAATATATAATTAGCCAAAAGTTTGTTCTCACAGCACGACCGTGGGGGCTCCCTGCACACCCCTCCCCGACCCAGCGCTGCCCAAACCCGCCTGGTGCCTCTTCCCCCGAAGCAGCTGCTCCAGGAGGGACCCGGGGAAGGGTTTGTGGAGGGATGATGTATTCCCTTTTTAATTGGGGCTCCTGGAGCACGAAGGCAGCTGCCCACACAGGGATATAACCTGGATGTAACATGCAGGCTGGTAAAAAGTTTCTGAGAAGGAAACATTATGACTTTTTGCTGCAGCTCACACTAAACACGCCCTCGGTAAAAAGCCCATGATTGGAAGATTCCTTATTTATTCCGTGAAGTTATCATCAGTGTCACCGAGCCGAACATTTAGGCAGAACAGCTCCCTGCCCACACACTGTGTTTGCTGCTTAAAAATATTGCAAATAGCTCCGTGGCTTTAAATAAATAAATAGCTAATGAGTCACACCAATCGGAGCTGAATGTCAAGCTGGAGGAAGCGCCTGCTTGGTGCCTACCCAGAAAGTTTATTAATGTTTGTTAACCACGTCAGCGCTGCTCCGCTCCCAGTGGATACTGGAGACTGGCGTGGGGCGATCCCAGCCCCCGGGCCGGGATGCTGGGGGACACTGGAGGGGAAGGGGGTGTGCAGGGCCCGCCGGAGAGCACCCGGGGGGACAAATGTCCGTCTGCTCCCCGTGCAGGGCTGCAACCCGGGGACACGGGGCCAGGGAGCCGTCCTGCTGAGAGGGAAGGCATCAGCCTTTTCCTGGAAGCAGGAACAGAGCTCTCTTTTTGCTGCCCCTGGACCAGGTCCCTGTGCAGGGACGCAGAGCCCGGGGAAAGGCACTGCCGGCACCGCTGGCAGTTATTTTTGCAGCTGTTCTTGCACCCCCGGATCGTCTGAGCTGGCGGTGGGGCAGGGGCAAGGCACAGGGACAGCCTGTCCTACCCTCCTCCTGGCCGAGCAGCCTGAGAGGGTCCGTGGTGTCAGGGGGATGGATTCTGTGGGTGCTGGGGAGACACAGCCAGTCCCAGGGTGCCCCAGCACAGGGCTGCACTCAACGGAACCAGCAGCTCCAGAGAAACCCTCTGAGCCCACCCACACACACGGGAGTGATTCACCAGAAATCTGAAAGAAATTCAGCTCCTGTTGGTGTGTAGGGAGCAGGTGGGAGATGGGAGGTGGCACCATCCCGCTCCTTCATTCATCTCCTTGCTGATGGAGGGGCAGAGCTGCAGTTGGGCACCACTGAGACCCCTCTCGGTGCCCACCCAGCTTGTCTCAGTCCCTGCACGGCTCTGACATGCTGTGGATTGGGGACAGCACCCCGACCTCAGCAAACCCCAGCTGAGCCCCCCCACCCCATGACCACCTCCTCGGGGTCGTGCCTCGTGCTGCCAAGCCACCGTTCCCTGCCAGGACCACAAGGATTTATTTTGCCAGGGGAACAAAAACCTTTACATCAGTGATCAGGTGGAATCCTGGGCTCAGGAGTCATTGTAATCCTTTCCCAGCCTCACTGAACCAATGAGGCTTCCTGATGATGATCCATCCAAGGTCAAACTGGGAGCTGGAGTATTTAAAAGGGAAGTCAATCTGCTATTAGAAAAATTCCTTTACTGAAAGAGTGGTCCAGCACTGGAGCAGGCTCCCCAGGGGAGTGGTGGAGTCACTGTCTCTAGAAGTGTTAAAAAAATGAGTAGATGGGCATTTTGGGATATGGTTTAGTGGGGCTGGGGGTCCTCAGTCTAAGGCTGGGCTTGATGCTCTTGGAGGTCTCTTCCAGTCTTAAGGGTTCCATGAACCACATTGTGAAAAAACACCCTTTTCAGCCAAAATAGTTCTAAAGGAAAATGTTCAGTGAGTTCCACTTCCTGGCAGGAGGCTGGGTGCTCCTGGAGGACAGGGCCTGGGAGGAGCCAGGGGGGCTGAGGTCTGGTAGCCAGAGCCCATGGCACAGAGCTGGCCCTGGCATGCCAGGGCTGCCCACTGCTGGCAAACCTGCTGCCAGCCCAGGGCTTTCAGTGGGGGAGGTGAGGCAAGAATGGAAAAATCATCACACACATTGCACAGATGGAAAGAGTTTACAGCCCTCCTCACTTCCTCATCCTCGTGGTGTAAATTATACAGACAGATGTACAATCTGGGAAGTTGTCCAGATTTTCTTTTCTTTTTTTTAATTTTCTTTTTTTTTTTTTTAAGGAAGAAGGATGCTAAAACAACACGAGCTGTGCCATGTCTAGTCCTTGGCTCTCAGTGTTGGCCATGGGAGAGGAGAAGCCAACATTCCTGGCAAGTGGTGAATGATCCAGATAAGCGTGGAGCTCACCCATGGCACCCTTCTGTAGTCCAGTCCTTCTCCAGCAGGCAAGGAGATGCACTGGCAGCATCCCCTTGGTGGGAAGCAGGAGGTGGCACCCACTGACTCCAGCAGGACCAAGCACTGGAGGTGCACCCTGCCGTGGTGCAGGGCTGGGCGGTTGCTTTCCTGCACTTGGCTCTAAGCAGCTCCTTGGATATTTACTCAGTTGCCAGGAATGAGAGGGAGGAGGCGGATGACAACATGTTTCCAGCGCTTTGCTTTGTGCAGAGATCCTCGAGGCAGCGTGTGTGTGTCTGCAGAGGGCTCAGCGCTCCTCTCAGCGCCGCTTCCAAACAAGGATCAAGTCAATTTTCCAAAGCATATTCTCCCCCGTCAAACATTGCTCTCACTTTGGAGACTGTCCATGGCTTTGACACTCCTGTGGGTTTTCTACCCACATCCCTGTGCCAAAGACACCTTGGCACGAGCTGCAGTTGCACTTGGCTTTTGCCAGGGAGAAGCGGAGCCATCACACCACACCTCAGGGCCGGGCTGGTCCCCACGGCCGAGCTGGCAGCAGTCCTGGGCTCGGCAGCCAACGGGGACCAGGCTGGGGCTGCAGTGCACCCCCATCCCCAGGAGTTCCACTCCTTGCCTCGAGGGGCTCTGGCTGCTGGTCAGAGCCGGGCCAGGGGAAACGCGAGGGGTGTAAAAGTCAGGGCCTGCCCTTCGGGCCAAGAGAGTGGCTCCACTTGGGCTTGGTCACCTTCCCTGGTGATGCCTGACCTCAGCAGGTGACACATCCACAGCCAAGGCTCGGACTGAGCTGTGACACCTTCAGAGGTTGCGCTCACGGGCACCACACAAGCCTCCCTCCAACACAGGCGACTGTTTGCAGACACAAACACTCCAGAGCGTGTTTCAACCACCACATGGATGAGCTGTAAATGCTGGGGTTTCTGCCAGGATTCGTCACGATTTTACTACCTCCATTCTTGACTCCTTGCGTGCGTTCCTCCCCCCCTCCAGCGGGCGGCCGGCAGCACCCAGCTGGGACAGGACTGGGAGGGTGGCCACATGTCCGTGGGGGAAAGGAAAAGACAGTCTGGACTGTACAGCTTGAGCCCCTTGTCCCGTGGCCCCTCCCCAGTGTGTTGGAGCTCGTCAGCATCCCTTGTTACAGCATGGCTACAATCCCACAGTTCGTTTGGTGTATGGGCTCTTGCTTTCCGAGTGCCTTCATGGTGTCTGTCCCTCTGGAAGCCTGGTCCCTTTCCAGACACTATTGTAAGACAAATAAATAACTAATACTGAAGAATAAACCCCAGTAACTGTGATGAGAAATCCACACCGAGGCACACAACATCCACGTTGGGGCCTCACAGTGGGGAGGGAAAGGTCTGTGTGAGCAGCTGCCCAACTGTAAACCACAATGCCACCAGCACATTCCTTATGCCCTCACCCTGTGACACCCTCGAAGTTATGGCAGGGCTCTGTTCCTGGCCAGGCAGATCCCCCAGGAGCCCTCTGCTTCCCCCATGCTGAGCCCAGGAGAGCTCTGTGCTCAGCAGAGCCTCCCCACGGCAGAGCACTGGATGTAGGTGAAGAGGGAGAAGAAACAGGTTGGGATTTTGGCAGGACGAGGGGGAAGTGACACCCCAGGGAGTTCCACATCTGGCAGCTCTGCGAGGAGCCACCCAGGCCCCTGCTTTGAGAATGAGTCACTGTGCAGAATCCTGCAGGTAATTAAAGGGCTGGGTGACTGAGGAGAATAAAGGCTTTATTTATGGCTGGCTGCACAGGGATCCAGGGATCCACAGCTGTTTGCAGGATTTCCCAAACCTGCCCAGCTCTTCTTTGTTCTTCACGGGGATGGATTTTTATTCTAAACCCCCAGAGAAGCAGCCAGAGCTGCGGCCTCACATTGGTCTCCTGTGACCCCCCGCAGTGCCATGGAAAGCACTCCCACACGCTGGCCACTGTTCCCCCTTCAGCCCCCAGGACCTTTCCCAAGACCCATGTTCCGAGCTGCACTACCTGCTGACATCAGAGAAAACAAGTTGCTCCAAAACAAGAAATAAAATCTGAGGCATCTGTGTGCTTTACACTCTAAACAGGCACTGCCCTGCCACCTCAAACTCCATACCAAATCACAAGCAACAGAGCAGAAAACCAAATTATTCTCAGCTGTTACACTGCTTAATTTAATATTTCCAATGAGCTCCTTTTCCTTCTCTTCAAGAATGAAATGCATATTTGTGCTGTGTCACAAAACATTAGATTTTGTCAAGGCAATTCATTTTTCAATGGTAATTTGTAAGTGCACACCACACCACACACGGGCTGGGGAATTTTATGGCTTCTTGCAGAGGCAAGGAAAATAAGAAGCACTCAAAGTAGTGATGAGAGCATGGAAAACAAAAGTGAGAAGAGGTGACAGTAACAGACAGAGCATTCATCTCTCTCAGCCACACCAGCCTGGAGGAGCAGAAAACACCCAGGGAGCAAAGAGGGGCTCGGGTGCTCCCAGGCAAACCCCGGCCACGCTCGTGTTTGCAAAGCTCCAGCTCTCCCCAGAATTTCAAACACAGAGTTTAATGGGGCATAAAACGGGCTGAATAACCTCATCAGCTTAATAATAAAGCAAATAAAAACCAGGCTGGTTTTTGGCTTGTTAGAGCATAAGGGACCTATGGAAGACAAGGGGGTTATGTAGCAGCACAGGGAGCCCAGAGGCAGAGGGTCAGCCTGCCCGGGGTGCCAGAGGGTGCCCAGTTCTGCATGGATGCCCCTGGATGGTGAGGATCCATTGGCAGTGGTGGATAGCCAGAGCTATCCCAGGACAAGAAGGGACAAAGAACTCTCATCCACCTGGGATCTGCTGGAAGACGTGGGTGCAAAAGCTCTACACATGCTGGGCAGCAGCATCAGGCAGAGGTGCCAGGATTCCAACAGTGGCTCATTTCCTCTGCCTTGACCTCCAGCAGAGCTGGACCCAGCTCTCCTCTTCCACAGTCAGCTCCCAGAGCCCCAGGTGAGGTCCTGGAGGCCAGGCAGCAGTGGCTTCGAGACAGAGCTTGTCCAGGAGGAAGAGCGATCCTGTAATTAAACCTCTGATTTGAGGATGAATTATATCACAACAGGGGCAAAAGGAAACCTGATCAACTGTATTTATTGTACTGCACTCACAGGCAGCCAATTAATTAAACTGGCATCAGGACTTCCACGGGCCAGATACAGGAGCAAGAAGGAATCCCTGTGATCCACATCTCCAAGGCCTCCAGCCCTGTCCAGCTTCTTCATCTCTCCCTAGAATCTTAAGTACAGCCACAGCAGGGGCACTGGCTGCTGCTGGTGACCCTGACAGCTCCAGTGCTGGGATGCTCTGTCAATTAAACTGATACTTTGGTGTCAGGAGGAATTTTTCCCAAATCCAGCTCTCTGGGACCCTTTTGGAGGCCGTGTTCCCATATCCAAGCTGAGCACGACAAAGACCAGGGCTACCCTGCAAACCTGGGCTGGCAGAGCTGTACCTCAGGTACCAGCACAGGCATCTGCTCTGCTCCTGGCACTGCCTCCATTCACCACCTCTATTTTGTATTTGCAACTAGTCTGCAAGTTAATAGCAGGTATCCAGCCTGTCAGAGCCTGACATGTTGTGACATCCCGTAATGTGACAAGTCCTGAGTGATGCCACTAAATGGGATCTCACTGCGGCAGTGCCAGACAGGCAGCAGGATCACACAGGTTGGTACAAAGGCCCCCACCTCAGACAAAGAAATAAATAACCATCCAGTGCCACCTGGCTTTGGGTGCTTCACTCGCTGTTCTTGCCACCACCAAAGGTCATCCAGAGGGATTATCAAAAGTTTTGGAAGACTTTGGAGGTGCAGAGTAACAGCAGGCGGCTGCCCATGGACCTGACTGCCTCCTCCTCGGAGCCCACAGGACCCTGAGAGGGAGGAAGCTTCTAATATTTTTAAGACCCACGTGGCTCACATTAGTTGGCACATTGCAGAGCAGCACGGCAGCCCCAAAGGCACAGGAGCTGCTCCATGGGAACGTAAGGCAATAAGATTTATAGCAGATTTTAAGGTTAATCAGTAAAATCTTGCAGGCAACTGACTGTACAAGGTGCTGTTCCAATGGCATGATTTATAACGCTGAGGAGTGACTGGGGAAAACGCGGAGAGCCCCAGGAGGATTGGCTGGGGGAGAGTCCCCGTTCGGCAGCGCCAAAACCCTGCCCGTGGCCCCGCGGGCACCACACGGGCACAGCAAGGCCACCAGCACCAGCAGCACGACCCGTGTGCCCTGGTCCCAGTCCAGGGAGGAGTGAACACCCCTGGCAGCACCGTGACCCACCAGAGGCACAGGAATGGGACCTGCGCAGCATCCCAGGCTGCCTGCAGGGAGGTGTGACCAGCAGGATCCAGAACGCCTGAAAACCTCATCCCTGCACGGCACAAACACCTCAAACCCCACAATTGTTGCTGCAAAATGAAGTTTTGGTAGAAGTGAGGAGAACTAAGAGTTAAAACCGGGTTCAAGCCTTACTTCTGTAGCAATTTTTGCATTATCTGGTGAGAGATTTAAGCCTCAAATGAACGGATTCGTTTCACTCCAAACAGTGCTTCTGAGGAATTACCCACCAGCCTTTCTGGAGTAGGGTTTTCTTGCCTCCCTGAGAATTTTCCTGAAAAGCCCTTCAGCTTTAGTTCCAGTTAAAAGGAAGCTGAGCACCCAAATCTCCATATCCCTTTGTAAATTGACTCTCTGTCCTCCCCCGGGGCGGCGCTGACAATTCCTGTCTCCTTACAATTCAAACACTTATGGACACAGTGAATATGCCGCGTGTAATTAATTACCTTAATGAGTTTAGTGACCTACCTGTGGATAACCACAGCTAAACGCTTCCTTTAATAGATTATTCTCCTCCGGTGAGCCGGGGATGGAGGGATCGGGGAACCAGGCTCTGGAGAAACTCAGTGTTTAAACCATGATTTCCAGCGCAAAATCATCCCCAAAATGAAACCCAGGATGGTTCCTGAGCTGGCACAGGAGTTTTTGGGGAGCAGCCAGCAAGGGGACTCCACTAATCACTGCCAGCGTTTATTTGCCTTACTTAAAAATATAAAGATTTTCTCTGCAGTTCTGGGCAGGGGAAAGGTTAATGAATTCCTTCAGAGTAAAGAGATCCTCAGCCCTCTCAGTGGAACAAGGTCAGAAATCAATGTTGGAGGTGGAGTAGGGAGGCCAGGTTGGAAAATAATGAAAAGGGGGGAAAAAAATACATAAATAAAGAGGCAGGAAAAAAATGATAAGCTAAACAAACGGCAGGGTGACGCTTTCTCAGCTCCCCACAAAGAATATTGAATTATTGTCTATAATTTGGATTATCGAACCTAAAAATTAGAGCCTCCAGACTCCAAACTGCTGCATTGTGTGAGGGGACACGAAGGGTCAAATGCTCCTTTGGTTCGCTCGTTACTCGCTCTGATCCCAGGCTGTCATTAGCGGCAGCGGCGCCGCACAAAGCGCCGTTACAAAGGCAGCACACATCAATGGTGCTAATTAATTGGATTAATGGAAGGGCAGCACAAATTAGGTCTGGCTTGGATAATTTCAATGAAAACTGAATACCAATCCCCAAAGTCATTGGAATATGGATGAGGCAAATTGAGTTAAAATAGAGGAGACTGCTGCATTCATTAGCCCGCCCACCCTCTGAAGTAGTTGTTTAATATGCAAACTATTAATATGCAAATCAGCACAAATGAAAAAAGTGTGATTTTTTTTTTTTTTTTAACTCTGCCTGACACAGGCAGCTGCCTGACGTGACGGAGCTGTGCCGCTCTGTGCTGGCAGGGGATGGAGGGACCGAGAGCAAAGAGGGGCTTTCACGGCAGAAATTCCCCTCTCAGTCCTCGCTCAGCCATGCGTGACCCAGGAATGGAACCAGCTGGAAAAATATCTCCCTAAGAAAGTGACGTTACCCAAAATCGTGCCTGTGAGCACAGGGGCTGCCTTGTGCCTACTGCTCTTGGCCTTAGAGCACTTTTAATCACACAATGGTTTGGGCTCCAAGGGATCTCAAAGACAGCCCAGTGCCACCCCCTGCCCTGGGCAGGGACACCTCCCACTGTCCCAGGGGGCTCCAACCTGGCCTTGGGCACTCCCAGGGACGGGGCAGCCACAGCTCCTCTGGGCACCCTGTGCCAGGGCCACAGCACCTTCACAGACTATTATATTTTTAATGTCCCATCTATCCCCACCCTCTCAGTAGGAAGCCCTTCCCCCTTGTCCTGGCACTCCTGGCCCTTTTCCAAAGTCCCTCTTCAGCCCTCACAGAGACTCTTTCATTGAGGGAAGGTGATATAACTGCTCCCATGGGGGCCTGGAGGAGCCGAGGGCTCTTCACCCAGGCTGAAGGGGAAAAATATTTGCTCCAGTTCACGCAGAGCCACAGGGTCCAAGGCAGGACGTGCTCGAGCAGCGTGAAATCCCCACTCACGGTTCCTCCCAAACCTGTAGCCCAGACTGCTTCGACCAGCCTATGAACCACTGACTCCATAAAGATTAGCAATAATTCCCAGGCCATTTCTGGCTTGGCAGTCCCAGCCCTGTAAATTAGGGCTCTATTGTGGTGCTTTCCCAGTGCTGCTGTGGCACCATGGTGCCAATCACCACCCCCCGACAATTACAGAGCCAGGACAACACTTATTACAAATTGTAATTACCCCTAAGAACTGTTTCCCTCTTTGGCATCCCTTGCTTAGAGGGTGACCCTGCAATGTTGTGACAAATGTCTTGTTTGGAGTTATTTTTCCATTTCTAGCTGCTCACCAGACACCGGCTCAGCTTCTGGCTGATTTTTCTTCTTGGTTAAATCAGATTATAGGCGTTATCTCACAGCCACACACCCCCAGCTCCCACCATGCACGTGCCATTTCGTGTGCTTGCTGCAGGTTGGGGTCTTCCCCTGGTGGGAGCACAGCACAGGGGCACCTTCCCCTGCTGCTGCAGCAGGGCTCCTCCCTCACTGCACCATCACCAGGTCGCTGGATCAGCCCGTGGCCTCGCAGCATTTTTTTTCAGCCTGTGCTGTTGGCCCACGTGGGGTTGGATGCCTGCTCTCAGGAAGGCACACGAGCTCCCCAAATTCCACAGAGCCCTGCACCCTGTTCCACCGAAGTGGTTCACAGTCAGCTCCATTTTATGGTCCTGAAGCAAACCAGAGGAAAAGGCAAAGCTGTAAAGACCAGAGGAAGGTGAAGAGCTGCCACACAACAGTAGAGAAATACTTTTAGTGCTGGTGATGGCAGCAGGTATTTACAGAGTGGATCTCACCCCGTCCCCTTCCCTGCACCTTCCCTCATGGCCCCTTCCCAGCTGCGTGGGTCACTCACCAGAACTGCAGACAGAGAGGGCTCCTCCTTGGTCATGGCACTGACTAATTTGGCCCCTGGTGACCCTCACCTATGTATGCTAATCCCACAGCCCTATCAGTTAATTGTGATTCACACCTCATTTAATAAACCCCACCCGGTCAGCCCTGCTCCCCTCAAACACGTGAAGTCGATTTGTCACGGTCCTGCTTTGTGTCCAGGGGGTGGCTCTGGTTTGTGCCAGAAGAGGAGCTGCCAGGGCTTGGACAGGGGCTCGCTCACCATGTTCCCTGGGCAGGGATGGAGGTGGCACAGGGGACACGGAATCACAGAGTGCTTTGGGTTGGAAGGGACCTTAAAGCTCATCCAGTCCCACCCCCTGCCATGGGCAGGGACACCTCCCACTACACCAAGTTGCTCCAAGCTCCATTCGGCCTGGCCTTGAACACTTCCAGGGAGGGGAGAGCACAGACCTGGTGGGAGTGAATTGGAAGCAAAACACCAGGAAACTTTATTGACACTGGTTAAGACTGCAGCAAGCCTTCTTTAATTAAAGTCCAATGGGCTCCTTGGGCAGAACGAGCCCATCACATGGGCACGGTTTTCTCAACGAGCTCATTTGGTTTGTTTTTCTGTACATAAGGGGATGTTGCTGCCATCCCTCCAGGAGCTGGCAAGAGCCTCCGTGCTCTTGTCACCCTCTAACAGCTTCCTGGATTAATGATTCTGCAAAGGGCTAATTCTTAAGAGGGCAATGTCTTTTGCAGGCTGGTATTGATCTTTGTCAGCTTCCTCTTGAAAGAAAGAAAATATTGGCTTATTTACAAAAGGCAGCTTTTTGCTGCTGGCAAGTCAGCCTCGAGATTCACGGCTGCTCACGTCCCTCGGAAATTGGAAAGGCTGAGGGTAGTTCCTCGAGCATCAAAATCAAAGTCTTCAAAATTCAGCAGCCCTAACAGAGCATCTGAGCTGGGGGGAGATGGATCTGACCCTGAGTGGGTGAACGGGGGGGCTCTGTGCTATGGGAGAGGGGATGTGGGGGAGGCATCTGGTCACTTCATGAGACACTGCATCTCACCTTTGAGGTGGGTTCTGAAGTTGGAAAAAACCACCAATTTTTGACATTATGCATTAAATAGCTGGGGGGTGGGGGTGGTGTTAAATCTTTTATATGTTTATGTAACTGCAAAATACAATACATAAAAACATTCACAATTAAAAATGCCAAATAATCTAAATTCTAAAGCAATCATTTCAGCAGACACCCAAGAAGATCCCTTTGGCAACCAGCACTCTGCAGAAATGTGAATGATCTCACCAACAATTTTCCTTTCAGTGGCAGAAGCCCAGCACTGGGCACAGATGGGCAGCTCAGTGTCCCTGTGTGCACGGGTTGGTCCCTGCCCTCCCCACCTTGGGAAATGCCCACAGCCCATGGAGGAACACATCCATGAACACATGCATGCTCTCCACACAGAGAACCTCTTCCCTTGCTGCCTCCCAAAAACAGAACCTCATAATATCTGCATGCCAATAACCAACCCTGGGGCTGATTCACAATTGTTCCCAGATTGTTGCACATCTGTGTGCATGTCCATCCCTGGATGCACAGAGATAATGGAGGTATTTTCAGCTCAGCTAAAGAAGGAAACATGAATTGAACGTTAAAGAGACACAGGGCTGCAGCAGGCTGCTGGGATGACAGCAGTGCCTGTGCCTGCTGCTGGAGCTGCCCCTCGTGCGCCCAGGGATGGCAGGAACCTCTCAGCCCCTGGCACAGCCACTCATTCCAGTGCTGGGCTGTTTGTAGCACTGCTCAGAGATCCCATCCCCCAAATCCTCACCCATCTCCTGCCTTGAGTTGGCTCCTCAGGAGAGGCACAGTTCCCGTTGCTGCAGCCTGTCTGGCTCCCTGCACCCGAAATCAGAAGGTCAGGGAATCCCAGGACAGTTTGGGTTAGAAGTGACCTGAAAGATCATCCAGCCCCACCCCTGCCCTGGGCAGGGACACCTCCCACTGTCCCAGGGGGCTCCAGCCTGGCCTTGAAAACTTCCAGGGATGGGGCAGCCACAGCTTCTCTGGGCACCCTGTGCCAGGGGCTGCCCACCCTCCCAGGGAAGGATTTCTTCCTAATATTTAAGTTAAACCTACTCTGTCAGTTCGATGTCCCAGAATTATTGCTGCGACCATCACGACCGTGTTGGAGGCTGTGTCACTGAGCACTGAACTGGCCCAAACATTGATCCTGTCACATGTGGCACAAGGTGACTGTGATGTCCCGACCCCAGGTAGGGACAGGGAGTGCCTGAGCCTGCAGTGCCCACGCCAGTGGGCACTCTGGTCAGCGGGTCTGTGGGGACCTCACCCCACATCTGCCATTCAGCAGCACCATGCTGAACAAACAATATTACACACTAAAACAAACAAACAAAAAAAAAAAAGTGAAAAGCTCTTCCACCCACTAACTCCTGCTGTGCAGAAGGTGCCAAATCAGATTACAGCGCACAGTTGCCACATTATCCTGTCTTGACTTCACTAACGCTCATTAAGCTTCTAAAATCCTTTTTATGGTGTTTATAACACCTCCAGAGGAGTTTACTGTGTAAATATTATTCTACCATTAAATCCTGCAACAAGGCAACCGTCAACAAGTGGAATTTGTAATGGGCCTGCCGAGAGGGCTCGGCTCGCAGGCGGCGGCGCCTGTGAAGTGAGGCCAACGAAAGCAGCCAAGAACACAGTACGGAGTGATAAAGCACTTCATTTTGATGCTTTAAATCTCCTACCACTTGGGCCTGCTTAATGTAACAGGCCCACTGAGACATTAGAGTTGGGCCTGGAGTCAAATAAGCTACAGGGAGCCACTTAGTGAAAGCAGCGTTCCTAACCCGGCTGCTCCGCCGGGCGCTGGCGTGTGCCTGGCCAGCTGTGGGGCAGAGCCAAGTGCCCCTTGGCAGCAGCTGCCCTTTCCCTGCAGGGGGATGTGCCACTGGTCCCCGCGGCGAGGTCGGGAGCAGACGCTGCACCAAGGCAGCCAGGAGCGCCAGAGCCCCTGGTCACACCCGGCTGGAGCAAAAGGAACGCAAAGAGAAGTCGCCTGGGAAAAAGCAGAAGAAAACCAAAGTCTAAGAGTGGAAGGAGGGCAGTGGGAGCAGAGGGAGGGGAGAGGGGAGTCCCTGAAGACCCCTTGTGGGTCTCTGCTCCCACCAGTCTCGCACCACAGCGCTGTGGGGATGGGCACAGGGCATGAATGTGTCCTCACTCCCTTCCCAAGCTCGTCCAGCAGCTCATGCCAGGATAATCACCAGTTTGCTTTGGCTTCAGTGGCAGAAAATCAACCCAAAAATAAACATGTGGAATTTTAGGGTGATGAATAATTAAAAGGATATTTGGGGACACGCAGGAGACTCAACCGAAATACTGTGTTTCACAGTGAGTTGTGTAACCCCTTTCCTTCCAAAAACAAAGGCAGAACCCCAGACTGGGCTTAACTGATAAAAGCCACTGTGTGATGAAAAATCTCAGTTAGAAAATGGTGACCTGAGACGCTTTGAGGTTTTGGAAAAAAACCAATCACCTCTCCCTTTCTGGGCTAAAGTATCAGTCTAACTCAAGGTGGAGCTTGCAGATAACTTCGTCTCCTCCCTGGAGTGGATGTGCATCCCCACAAGGCAGCTTTCCCTCCCCAGGACTCACTGCCCGCAGTGGGCAGCAGCCCTGGCGTGCCTTGGCACCCCGTGCTCGTGTCGGAACGAAGATGACCAAGTTTGGAAATGCTGCTCAATAACTTTCCCCGTATGTGTTCCCTGTTGCTGGGTCAGTGCCACCGTCCAAAGCCCAGGCAGGCTCAGGTTGGGCAGGGCTTGGCTCCTCCCGGGCCCGGCAGCAGCCCCAGCACCTCCTGGTGCCCCTCGAGCCCCAGCCCCTGCCCTCTCCTGCACTCACCACACGGGGCTGAACAGCATCCCCGGGAGCTGGAAATCAATGGCACCCGCTGGGGCTGCTGAACGACTCCAGTCTGTTGGAAGGAGAGCAGAAACAGAGATTTTTTAACTTGTGTGTGGAGGAAGATGCTGGAAACCCTCACTGCAGCTTAACTAAAACCTTTCACTTTTGACAAAACCGCGTGGATTTCATTTTGATTTTGACTTCAAGCAAAATAAATCGTCATGCAAAATTAATATAGAAGACAAGAGTTACAATTCAAAATACAAAATATAATGTGATGAATAATGAAACTATTGAAATACAGGCTGGTTCAGAATTAAAAATTGAAATTATTTGATATGAAAATGTCACACAGGATGCTGCAGCCTTGTTAAATTTTTTTTTCCAGCTTTCCCCAAAAGCTTAACTCTGCTGCAGTCAGAGCCATCCCACAGAGCACCAAGGCCTGGGGTCTGCACTGTGCACTTTGGACCTCACAATACCCCGACCTGAGCAACAGCGTGTAAGGAAACAAACGGGGTGCGAGAGCATTCCCGCACCTGGGAAATGCTAATTAAAGAGTTTCCTTCAGAAGGCAGGCTTGGGAAAGGATCTTAATTATCCCAACAGAGACGGGGGTTTTAATGGGCGCCAGCACATCCAATAAAAGTCTTCAGGCTGCCCCTGACACAATCCCAGCCTTCGTGCAGCTCGGGGCCGCGGGGGTCCGGAGAGCCGCCGTCCCTCGGGGAGGAGGGTGGCTCTGCCTTTAGGGGAGGCTCTGGGGCACAGAGGCACCAAATTTCCCTCTGCCCGTCCCAGATGTTGCATCACAAGCGAACACGATGCCTGGAGACCTCAACGCTAACCAAGCGCCCACTCTCCCGCTGCCTCCCAGGGCTGTGGATGCTCTGCCAGCCTTTTGGGGACTTCTCCTGCCCTGGTCCCTCTGGCCAGCCCGGGGCCAGCCGGCACCCCGTCAGCGCAGCCCATACCCACCATGGGGTCAGCAGAGCCGTGCCAGGGCCTGGCACATGCCTGGGGAGCCCAGCGGGGCTCCTGGCAGCCACCCAGGCGCACCAGCACCGGCACCAGCGCGGGGCGGTGACTCAGCCGGCAGGAATGTGGGAGTTCTGCGCTGAAAGCCTTTTAATTCCAGCCTGGTGATGAATGGGCAAGGCCTGAAATGAAATGTTCAGAGGCTCAGTGTACCAGGCCTCCCGCTTGTAATTATTTTTGTACAGAATATGTCAAGTGTCGTGCTTCACAAGAACTCGTTTAGCATGCAAACATTTTGTGATTAAGTGAGGCTTACTTAATTAAGCACTTTGTAATGACTCTTAAACCAAAGAGTAGTGGATTAGTGCGTCCTATTTGTGTCTGTCATGTTAAAGGCGCCGTAATAACAGGTTGCTGCAGACAATTAGGGTTAGAATACAGAATGGATGGAGGGAGAGCCAGCAGGCACCCAGAGCCCTGCCACTGGCTCATGTCACCAGCTAAAGCCACCTCTGCGTGGACCATGTGAACCTTGTGCTGCATCTGCCACCACATCCCTCCCCGTGGCCATGGCTGAGCCCTGGAGCTTCGTGGTGCTCGGTGTCACTCGGCAGGACGTGCCCCAGGAGCCCCGCAGCAAACTGGCCCGGGAAGGTTGGCAGCACCTCGGGACAGGCTCCCCACTCCTTGGCACATGCTTGCCAAGGCAGGAGTGGGATGAGGATTTTTCTGGTGGCTCTACACCACAGCATTCGCATGTTGGCACCTCCCAAGCTGGGGCACCCCCCCCATGTGTGCTTTCAAAGGCCCTGGGTAACAGGGATGTCGGTGTGGCACTTAGGGACAGGGTTTAGGGGTGGCCTTGGCAGCGGGGCTGGGGGGTGGGTGAGGGGCACAGGGCTGGGGCACAGGGCTGGGGGCAGCCCAGAAATNCCCCCTCCATGTGCACCCTCAGAGAGGAGAGATTCTCTCACTCCCCAACAAGGAATTCATTTAAAGGACGAAGGAAGGTGAGCAGCAGTGTGATCCCTGCATTCACATCCCACCCCAGGACCTGTGTAGGTACAGATCCCACCCCAGGACCTGTGCTGGGACAGCACTGGGAGTGAGACACCCTGGAGCACCACCCTAGGTGGGCACAGCCCTGCAGCTGCACCACCGCCGAGCTCCATCACATGCTCGAGGCTCACCGTGGCTGCCCAGGGAGCAGAACCCTTTTATCAGGTTTTATGATTTCTCTAATCTGCCTTTTTTCAGCCCTGGCACCTCTCTCCATCCTGAAAGGAGGCAGCAGCTTGGGGCGCCCCGCCTGCGATGCCCCAGAGCAGAGGCTCTCACTCCCTCACCCCCGACCCCACGAGCTGCTCCCTCATTAGCAGAGTTAATAAACCCGACATTGTAATTTACTGGGTTTGCTTTTCCTGTCACCTCTGGAATAGGAAGAAAAGCAGGAGTCGCTGCTCCTGGAAAACTTTCCTTTTGAGCAAATAAACCTTTCTGAGCCCAGTAGATAAACATCCCCTCCTGCACGTGCATGGGGCGGTGGAGCTCGGGGCCAGTCTGATGCAGTAAGATCAATTCATGGTTTTCAACTCAAAAAGCACAAAAATCATTGTTTTTCTTTTGATAAGTGGGTGCCAGGAGCAGGCAGTGCCCTGGAGGCAGGAGGCAGCAGGGGCAGCGGGGAAGGCTCCCAGCTCCCAGCTCTGATCCCACATGGCCCTTTGCCCCCAGCTCCCAGTTCTGAAATGCTCAGAAGACAACAGGTAATAAATCTGGATATTTTACACTTTTTCATTTCCTCTTACCTCACATTTAATGAGATTTCACCCTTAACAAAGGTACTATTGAAGCTGACTCTTAAACAAGGCCAGACAGGGGTTGGGATATTTTGGGGATGGGCGGGGGAGGAGGACAGCAAGAGAAGGCAGGGGTGAAAAAAAGAGAGCTTAGAGAAGGGTCAGCCTGGTTTGAGTGAGGGTTTAAAAGTGATGTTATTATCACACACACGGAACTCATCCCCTTCCCCAGTGTTTACCAGGGATGAGCCTGGTTTTAGCAAGTCACAAGCATCCAAGATTTTGCACTGCAGGGACCACAACTCCATCACTGCAGGTGACATTCAGACTGATGGAAGGCAGTCGAACACCAGTGCTGGGCACCAGCAGAGGGATCACTGCGAGGCAGGGCACACCGTGCCATGGGCTGAGTGCCACTCCTGTGCTGCAGGGAAACTGTGTGTGCTCATTTCTCCCTGTCTGGGGTTACCTGGCTCTTCTCACCCTAAGCTGCAAATGGGGAAGGCACGTGATTTTTTCCAGAACCAAATCCCCCTGGAACAAGCAGCAAACCTGGCAGATGTAAAACCAGAGGAGGAAAACTCCAAATTCCAACTGTGGCTCTACACTCCAGAGAAGCCAAAACATCTCACGAAATCTCCCCCTCCTCAAGGTTTTTCCAGTCCTAAGCACTTGATATTTTAGTAGCTGCTGAATTTCAGAAGTTGAGTGTCGCCATGAAGGTGATTAGCTAGGAGAGGGAAGGAGGGGATCAAAGCTCCGGGCGCCGTGAGTGCTCTCAGAGGCGGTCCCGGGTAGCAGCGATCCCTCTGGTGTCCGCTGTGATCGCACACTCTCCTCTCTCCCTCTCTCTCCCTTTTGTTCCCATTGCCATTTCCTTTGCACAACTCCCTTTTTTGTATCACAGACTAAGAAAGAAAGAATAATAATCATTAAAGAAAAAGATATTTTAATCTGCTTTGCTGTTCTTCAGGGCTACAGGGACCGGCTGCTGGGTCCCATCACACCCACCCACACTCGCTGGGTGCTCGTGCCCAAAGGTGCCCCCAGAGCACCCAGAGCAGCTCCAGAACCACAGAGCCCGTGGGGGCTGCCAGTGGGAGAGAACTCCCCTGGGGCAGAGAGGGAGGGGTGTCCTCCACCATCCCCTTTCCCTGGAAGAGGCTGCACTGCCCATAACCTGCACAGGTAAACGCGCCCCGAGGGAAAGGGGAGGAGCACGGCACAGGTAGGGCCATGGTGGGAGAGCTGCAGCCAGCCCTCCACAGAGCTGTGCCTGACATCTGCACTGCTGAGCTCCAGCCCACTGGCTCTGGAAAAACGCTGCTCTGGTTTAGGAACTCGGGGCCGTTGGCAGCTCCCCGTTAAATCGCAGCGTTAATCAGAAACACATTGTCCATATTGTCAACACTTCGTTTAACCACTTCTATAAATTCAGTATTAGTGTTAAAAAGATTCTGATTTGATGGATGAAATAGTCATCCTCCTGCAAGCCAAACCCAATAAAAGTGAGCTAATAATTCAGAGGAATAAGGCAGAAGATGCTCTGCAGAGGCACAAATGGGTAAGATTTCCCTTCATTTGCATCCGGTTGGAAAGAGCAGCCGGTGCTGAGAGAAGGATAAGGGAGGAGAGCAGCTCTGTGCTGGCTCCTCCAGGAGCTGCTCATCCCCTGATCAGGTAAGAGCACAGCAGCCCAAAGTTGCACATTGATGTGTGCCCAGGGATTAAATGGGGTAAACACATCATTAATGCTTCAGCTTTTAAACGCTGCACAAGCTGCCCTGGCACAGCAGCTCTTCCAGGCCTTTCCTGGCTTTCTGCAGCATCACCAAGATGCTGATTTTAGGGGCATATGTGAGTTATCTCCTTATTATAATTTTTGTTGGTCTTTAATCAGTCCTCCCTCAGTGGGATCACCTGCAGCCCCCCAAAGCTCAGTGCCAGCACTGCTCTGCCCCAGCCATTGCTCATCAGGTCAGTGCTTCCCAGCCCAGGCAGTGAGGGGGGAATACCCTGGTATTCCAAGTGATGGGATCTCAAAATGTGTCTCTAAAATCTTAGCACTGGGAGTCTGGGTGACCCACCAGGGGAAGGATCCAGGGGAGCTGTGGGGCAGCAGGGCTTGGAGGTACTGGGAGAGGAGGCACAGCACGAGGGACACGAGGTGCTGGAGGAGCCCCGAGCCACCAACACCCCCAAGGTCCCACCGGCTGCAGGAGGGGCTGGGGGGCCCTGCAGGACCAGCCCTGCCCAAAGTGTGCCCTCTGCTCATGGCCAGCAGTGGGATGACACTTCCTTGGCACCCCCCAGGCTTGGGGGATTAGCCCAGGAAACACTACAGGGACCCACATTCCCCACCCCTCCAGCCCTTATTAACAAGCCAGGCCTCAGATTCCCCATAGAATTGCATGAACCAAGAGGCTTTCAGCACTTCTCATCCTACACAAATAGTTTCCATTTTGATTCCCAATCTCCTCGAAAAAGTATTTAAAAACTGTTGTTTTTACTGCAATGTGAGTATAAAAAAATAGCTCCACTCAGTGAACTTGGAAGTAATGGAATAATAATCCAACAACACAAGCCTTCTTGGAAAACTCTTCTGAGAATACCAGTGCCCTTGGGCATGTCTAGAGCCTTGTTTATTAAAACAATATAGTTTAAGAATTAATGCATTTATAAAGCAGAACTTATTACATAAGAATATTGTGCTTCTTTCATCATTGCAAAGGATCTGGTTACTGAATTAATGTAACCCATTTGAAAGGTTTTTCTCTTAATCTTATTTGGATTTAGGTAGCTGTTTTTGAGAAAAATATGGAAGAGGGAATAAAAGGAAACCTTTGCACAAATATTGCTGTCAGCCAAACTCTTCACGGGTTCTGCTTCTTCAACTGAAGAATGCAAGAAGAGATCAAAATTAAGGGAAATAAATCATATTTCCAGAAAAATTTGTATTTGGGTTGGAACAGAGAATGTCTGACAGAGCAGAGAGATACTGGAAGACTGGGCAAGTTGGGAAGAAGTCAAAGCAAATGAAGGTTCTAATTCTGAAAAAAGTGATGCCTGTGGCAGTTGGTGTTTGTGAGCCAGGTCCCATTGCTGGGCACACACGTGGCATTGGGGCCAGCACTGGTGGCACTGGCCCCTCCTGGAAGCACAGGGAGGAAGGTGCTCCCAGGCTCTCTGTGGAAGGGAGGGCCATGGCCAGGACCCTCTCCCCATGCCTCTGCTCCCTCCTGAGCTGCCAGACCCTCCCAGCCCATCTGCCATGAGGCCAGGGCTCATCCTGCTGCTCTGCCCCAGCCCTGTTTGGTTCCTGGCTGGTTCCCTCCTGCCCAAAAGGCTTCAGGGACTGTTGGGCTGCTCTGGGTTGGGTTGGTTTTCCTCTTCTTCCAGGAGCTTAGCGTGATAAATAAGGGAGGTGAGCCCTGCTGCCAACAACACCTGGAAAGAGCCAGCTGGGCTGCTGCTCCTCTGGCTCCTGAGGGGATGGGGTGGGATTGATGGGGTGGGATGGGACTGATGGGATGGGATGGGATGACTGCTCCACTGGCAGACAGAACAGTCTCTCCTATCCCACACCGTGTTCCCCAGCAAGGGGCCCTTTCCCATCTCCAGTCCTTGTGCTGTTGAGGCCCAGAGGGGATTATTTTAAAGTCCTTTTTGGCTGAGAAATGTCTGGATTTCATAAGCCCATTTCATTGTGAATTTTTTGCAGTTTTTCACAGTGATATCACTTTAAGCCTTTCCATAGCTGCAGAATTTCTTCCAATTAATGGAAAAAACATTAATGTCCATTTAGGAAAATAAGTTTTTCCATTGCTGAAGAATCTCTTTGGCTGTACCTCAGGCACAGAAGCCTCTGTATGAGCAGGTCCTGGAGAGGACACAAGGGAGCCAGATGAGGGGCAGGGCCAGCCCTGCTGAGCCCCTGTGACAGCTCTGCTGTGCCATCTGTGCCCAGGTGTGCTCCCAAAAACCTCCTGTGTGAGGGGCTGGGGGCCACTGGGGCCGCCAGAACAACCAGAGGCACTTTGGTTTCTCTCAAACAACCCAGACATGTCCTTTGCCAGTGCAGGAGTTAATTCCCCAGTAACTGTGGTGGGCACAGTGTGTGGCTGACAGAGTCTGCCCTCAGTGCTGTGGTACCTGACAGGAAAACACTGTGTATATAATTGCATGGGCAAGTTTCCAGATCTTAAGGAAAAGCCACATCCTCTGACTCCTAGAATTTAAACCACAATTCATATCTGACACCAATGACATGGAGAAACCTGTGTGGCAACACAGCCTGGTGAGGAGTGCACTGGGCTTCTCAAAAGAGGAAAAGCAGGAAAAAAAGAACTTCCTCCAGCTGGTCTCAGCTGCCAGGGCATCCCTGGGAAGTGGCTCACACGTGGATGCAGCCCAGAGTGTGCTGCTGTTGCCAGCTGAGTCCAGTCTGTGCTGGGATGATGGTCAGTGACAGTCTGGGATGGGGCACATAATCCATCCCTGCCTGGTGAGGGACACCAGCACAGTGAGGGATGTTATCTGGCCATCTCATAATACAACTTTTGCAGGACAGATTGACAGACTGTCATGGAAAGGCTGCCTGAAGGACCTGCCCTTGCTGGAGAGGCTGAAGCAGCAGCAGACACACAGCTCTGGGAAATCTGCAGTTGTTGTGAGAACATCATCCTGCTCCTCTCCATTATTCCAAATAAAAGCAGTTGTGTGTTGTTCAGTCCCTGATACCTTCAGTCAGTCTCTGGGCCAGAGAGCAGAGGCTGTAAACAGGCCACGCTTCAGTAGGGCTGTAAATACAATTTATGGCAGCTACAGCATTCAGCCTTCAGACCACAGGATGCTTTCAAAAGCACATGTGCCTTTTTCGTGCTTAGAGATTTCACCATTTGGGAACATTTGATCCCCTGTCAGATTCTGGGATGCTGAAATGTCTGTGATCAGTGTTGAAAAGCTGATGAGCATTTTGGTGACCTGCCTCAGTCTCCTGTGTTGTTGTTTTCTGCACCCTCAGCTCAGACACTCCTCCTTTCACAGGGCAGAATCCAAGTCGATGGTTAATTTTTAGCCTGTCTGCTGTGCATGACCAGGATGTGACCTCTCAGGGCCAGGACTCCTAAATTGGGGTTCTACCTAGGAATAACTTCATTTTCTCCACTGGCTTGCAAGTTCTGTGACCCAGAATCTTCCTTTAACAGGATAGGACAAAGCACCTGGGGGAAAATGTGTGTGTGGGGGGGAAACAGGACGAAAAACAACAGCAATGAGCAACCACACAGGACATTGCTGGAGGTTTTTCCATATTTCCCTTTCCCAGGGGATGTCCAGCTGCTCCTCCCTGTGCTGAGTGTGATGGACAGCCCCCAGTGCCCCAGGCTCTGCAGCTCTGGGTTGTCTGACAGGGCTGAGATGGTGGAAACTTTGCTCCTTCCAGCTTTGGTTTGCAGTTGAAACTTTTGGAGGCATTTCTGTTTTGCTTAAGATCAAGTTCCACCTCGTCCCCATGGTGCAAGAGCCTGGCCCAGTTCTCAGAGGTCTCTGGCACTGGCAGAAGCCTCTGGAGCAAGTGGAACTCTCAGAGTGATGGGAGGAAGTGCTCGGTGCTGTCAGCTCTGCCAGGAAGCAAAGGCTGCTCTTGGCCAAATGATCTCCCATCACCATGGCATGCAGACAGCAGATTCCTGGGGAAAAAGCAGGAGAGGAAGTGATGGGAGGAAGCTGGATCCTGACAGCAAGAGGGGGACAGGAGAGTCCCCCCCACCCCAGAGATGATACCATTAAATTCAGTGACAGCATGGAAAGGGATTTTCTCTCAATAAAGACTTAAAAGGGTTTTAAAGAATTAACAAAACCAGCTTTCAACAGTGTCTGAAATGGTTGAGCTCTGGGGTTCCAGGCTTGGAGCAGTGTTGTAGGAAATTTTCTGGTGGAGCATTTCCATTGGAAATGGCAGTTCCAAGGAGGTGAGGAGATTTTGCAGGGATGTTTCAAGAGCACTTTAACATGGATTTTGTTTTGCTACTGCTGATTGTTTTGTTTAATATTCATCTCTGCCTTTCACCATTTAACAAGTAACAATAACATTTGCTGAGAATAATAAGGATAATATCTGCAGCAAAGACCCTGAAAGCCCAGGAAAACTTCCCCAGACACACCCCCACGGTGTGAAACTCCTCCTGGGTTTGTCAGCAGTGTGATAGCGCTGCTTGGGAGCTGATGGTATCACCCCAAGGCTGAATGGGCTCTGGGAAGCTTGGAGCTTTCCTTTGGAGCCTGAAGGGGAGGAAGCCCTTGGTACAAAAAGCAGATCAGATAAGTCAGGAGAAAAATGGAATTGCACACAGCAAAAAGAACTCATCTCTCTGGTTTTCACTACACACAAAAAGCAGGAGCTGATCCCTGGTGCTGTGTGCTCTGGGGTTCACTGGCCAGGACTCTTCCCTGCTTGTAGAGAAAACCAGGGAGATCTGTAGCTGGAGTCAGCGCATCACCCTGCACTCTGCTTCCAGCAGCACACAGGGGAGCACTGAAACCCAGGAAATGCTAATATTATATCTTATTACACCTCAGAGAGACAAAAATCCTCTGGCCTGAATCCTCTGTGCGAAACAAACACAACTGGAGTTCCTTGCTGTGCACTCCAGGGCTGGGGCACTGGCTGTGCAGAGAGTGGCTGTAACATAACCCTTTCCTAAGGGCTCCAGAGCTCCAGCGGGGCCCCAGCCCGACTTGGGGAAGGAGTTGGGTTCACATAACCCTCACTTAAAAAATAGACTGGCACATTTTTGCTTTATCAAACTCTATTTGCAAAAGACTAGGGCTAAGTGATCTGAAAAGGTTATTTTGAAACAGGGTCACCCTCATTGCCACAGGTCTAATAAAACAAAACTATGGCCAAATTAGAAACATATTTCATCTAATAGGGGAAAATATAATTGGTGAATCTGTCTGGTGTTTGACCTACAGTATTTATGCTAAATGAAAGTTTAAATATATCACAATGCAGCATGAACAAGAAAAGCTGCATTCACTCTCAGTTCTGTGGTTTGATCCCCTCCCCTTAACCCTTAGTTCCACATGAAAGCCAACATCAGCACTAGTTTTGGCCGCGTTGCTCAGATGCTGTGAAAGGGAAGGGATGGCCAAGGGCTGCAGGAGTGATGAGAGATCCTGGGAAAACGCCCAGGCAACCACTGCTTCAGAAACCACTGCAGGGTGTCCCTGTAAAACTAAGGCCCCTCGGGGTGGGGAGTCTGACACCCACCTCAGACACTCTCCCTGTGCCAGGTCAGGTTTGAGGCCAGGACGTGATTGATGCTGGGCAGGGGGAGGACGGGTGGCTGCTGTGGGGGGTCCTGGTGCTGCCATCCCCATGACACACAGAGCTGTGTGGGCATGGAGTGGGTGCAAGAAAAATATGGATTCTGCATCCTCACAGCTAAAATATCACACCCTGCTCATGAATGCAGAGTGCAGGGCTGAGCTTCCAGAGTGTCAGATGGCATGGGAGCCCCTCACACAGCCCAGCCCCACTGCCCTTCACAGAATCACAGAATGGTCCTTAAAGATCATCTCATTCCACCCCCTGCATGGAGCCCATGGCAGGGACCCCTTCCACTAGACCAAGTTGCTCCAAGCCCTGTCCATCCTGGCCTTGGACACTGCCAGGGATGGGGCAGCCACAGCTTCTCTGGGCACCCTGTGCCAGGGCCTGCCCACCCTCCCAGGGAAGCTCATGGAAACACAAACTCTTGCAAAGCTGCTCCACTCTGCGCATGTGACCACACTCAAAGCCGTGCCATGGGCAGGTTCTGGAGCTGATGGATTGTCCCAGCCTGGGGCTGTCCAGGGGTGGCTCTCCCAAATGCTCTGAGCCCAGCCTTGCCCCACAGCCCCAGCCCCATGCAGGCACTCACGGGGTCCGTGCTGTGCTCACATGCACTCCCTGATGATGCAGGAGGTGCAATTTGTGGTCAACCAGCTGTTTGTAATTCCCATTGCCCATAGAGCCCCTCCTCCCACGCCCAAAGAATTTATGTTCTGCACAAAAGCGAGAGGATCCTTGAGCAGCAATGATGGATGAAGGAGATTATTAACAAGGATATAATTTTAAGAGAGTCTGTCTTTTGGTTCCTCACAGTTACATAACATTTCATAAATTTCGTAACAAATTGGTTCCTGCCTGGCTGCCCTGCCAGCAGCACCTCAGCCAGCCTCGTGGCATCACAGGGTGCTGTGCCCTGAGCCCCAGGCTGAGCACAGCCCCTGGGCATCCACAGGGATCTGCTTTCATAGACCACACGGGTCCTGGGCCTGACTCAGGTGAAAATAACTGGAACAGGCACAAGGGAATGTTCTCATCCACTGCTGCCAACACAGAGGAAGGATCAGGTGAGGTGTTGGCATCACAGCTGCAACAAGCACAGTTTATCCAGGTCTAGCCATCAGCTCCAAGCCCTGATGTTGCCATCAGTGCTGCAGAGTCCCCGTCCAGCAGCCTTAGCCAGGAGGAGAAGCCAACCCAGCCCCAGCCCCTGCCTGCCCTCCCCTGCCCAGCTCTCCCCAGCACGATGGGCTGGTTGGACAAACAGCAGCACCAAGCACCATCCAGAGCCCTTTCCACGCCAGCACTCCCTGCTTTCCCTGCCCACAGCCCCCCCTGCAGTGGCTGGGGGGAGACCCTCTCACGCTGGAGGAAGGGGATGGCAGCGACACAGGGCTCGTGGGCAGCTCTCCTCTGATGTCAGGGATACGTGGTGCCCGTGAGGAGCTGCCCTGGGGGGACACGGTGTCTGCGAGGAGCTCTCCTGACAGGGACATGTGCTGGTCCCTGCGTTCCCCCGTGTTCAGCAGAGCTGTGTAGCTCAGCAAAACACACGCAGCTATGATTCATCCCTCACAGGAGATCAGGCTGAAAACAAAAATCCCAACCAAACAATCCTTTCAATTCCAAGGCCCAGCAAATAACCTCCTTGGCAGGAGGAGGGATGCACAGCTCTTCCCACCTGGACATCTGGGGAGCTCAGAGCACGGGCAGAGCCAGGCTGTGCTCCCATGTGGTTTGGCGTGATGAGTGTGACACACTGAAATCCCAAGCAGAGCAGCAGGACTGCAACAACGAGCTGAGAGGATGGACTGGGAAGACAGGGAGCTCCTTTCTTTTTCCTTTTTTTTCCTGCCTTTTTTTTCTTAAAAAGCTTCATGTGGAAGAGAAAGAGGCTAATTAAATTCTTTTGCTGAACATATTTAGCGAGTCTTTCAGAGAAGTGATTGTGTTTGGCCGCAGTCCAACAGCCAGGAGATAGGATTGTGCTCAGGAACAGGCGAGGGAAGAGCACTGATTTAGGAGGATGCAGGCAGATCCCAGCTGACAGGGTCTGGCCTGTCTCAGGCACCGTGGGAGGAAGGATGAGGGTGGCCAAGGTGGCTTTCTTGAATTCCTAATGCGTGAGGTTAATGCAGATCTCATCTCCACGACATCCTCCAGTGCTTAATTTACAGCGTGCCCCAAGCCCCGACTGCACTGCCTCTCCAACATACTGTTGGTATCTATTCAGCACCAGGCCTCCAAAAATCAGCAAAACTGCTTGTTGCTCCAGCAGCCCCACGGTCCCAGGCAGTGCTGCACTGACACCGACACGTGTGATGATTTCCAGCCTTACTCCTGTTCAACAGGCACTGAAAACACCTCTGGGTTTGGGTGCTCAGCGTTTCCAGGCTAATTTCCAGCTCCAGGCTCCCTTACCGAGTGCCAGCTGTGCCAGCACACAGTCGGGACCCTCCATGCAGGGCCGTGGTAGGATGTGCTCCCAGCTGGAGGCACCACACCGTGCACCCCTCCAGATTCCCGAGGATGCTCTGCAAGCATCGGGGTGCTCAGGTCACAGCACCAGCGAGGCCGTGTGAGGTGCCCTGCCACGCCATGGACAAGGAGGGGGCACAAGGCAGCCCCTGCGTCCTGGTGGCAGGGGGGGTTCCCACAGCGACCCTTCATCCCTGGCACCGTGGGACACTTCAGCTGCCCGCCGGCACTCCGAGCCCTGCGGGTGGCACGTCCCCATGCCCGCAGCACATTTCCACCCATTCCCGGGGCGAACCGCGTGGTTCCAGCGGCGCCTGAGCGGCTCCCTCGGGGCCAGCACCAGGCGGGCAGGCAGTGAACCACGACAAGAGGTTTTGCTTTTCCCACAAGGTTCCTGTGAGAAAGCCCTCCCTTCTCCCTCCCTCCCTCCTTTCTTCCCTCCCTCCTTCTGCCTTTCTCTCATCTCCACCCCACCGCTGGCTGCTGGGGAGCCCCGCGCTGCCCCAGCGCACCCACCAGCACCATCCTGCACCCAGCAGCCGCAGCCCGGGGCTCGGCTGCTCGCTCGGGAGGCTGATCCTTCAGATTCCAGCTCTTTGATGGGAGCGGCCCCAGTGCAGCAGGAGCCTGGGAACGGCTCTAAAGCCTGAGATGTGCCGGACACAATTCCTGCACCCTTCGTTCCGGGGCGCCGAACATCGCCAGCCCCCGAGCACCTTTCCCAGCGCTCCTGTGCCTGAGGAGGGGGGCACGGGATGCTCCGCCAGCCCTGCTGGGGCCAAGCTCTGCCCTGGGGCGGCAGCTGTGGTCAGTGGTCCCGCAGCAGTGGTCAGTGTTTCAGCAGCAGTGGTCAGTGGTCCCGCAGCAGTGGTCAGTGGTCCCGCAGCAGTGGTCAGTGTGCCAGCAGCAGTGGTCAGTGTTTCAGCAGCAGTGGTCAGTGGTCCCGCAGCAGTGGTCAGTGGTCCCGCAGCAGTGGTCAGTGTGCCAGCAGCAGTGGTCAGTGTTTCAGCAGCAGTGGTCAGTGGTCCCGCAGCAGTGGTCAGTGGTCCCGCAGCAGTGGTCAGTGTGCCAGCAGCAGTGGTCAGTGTTTCAGCAGCAGTGGTCAGTGGTCCCGCAGCAGTGGTCAGTGGTCCCGCAGCAGTGGTCAGTGTGCCAGCAGCAGTGGTCAGTGTTTCAGCAGCAGTGGTCAGTGGTCCCGCAGCAGTGGTCAGTGGTCCCGCAGCAGTGGTCAGTGTGCCAGCAGCAGTGGTCAGTGTTTCAGCAGCAGTGGTCAGTGGTCCCGCAGCAGTGGTCAGTGGTCCCGCAGCAGTGGTCAGTGTGCCAGCAGCAGTGGTCAGTGTTTCAGCAGCAGTGGTCAGTGGTCCCGCAGCAGTGGTCAGTGGTCCCGCAGCAGTGGTCAGTGTGCCAGCAGCAGTGGTCAGTGTTTCAGCAGCAGTGGTCAGNGGCCCCCCCGATGCCCCCCCGATGTCCCCCCGATGTCCCCCCGATGTCTCCCCGATGTCCCCCCGATGTCCCCCCGATGTCTCCCCGATGTCCCCCCGATGTCCCCCCGATGTCCCCCCGATGTCCCCTCCCGCACATTCCTTGGCTCTGCAGCTCCATTTCCTCGCCGACATGAGGCGCTGGACTGGGAACGGCCCGACAGAAGAGGCCTCAGCCCAAGCAGATGTTTCGAATTTGTTGTTAACCCGTATTTATTTGCACTGATAATAACAGGCAGCTCTCCAACTGTGCCGGGCGTTTTTACACTAAACTCGAGCTCCCACTATCAAAAGCAAATCGATCGACAGCGATATTGGCCCCCGTGATCCGTGCAATTCCCCCTGGCATGCCCAGGTCCCCCTGGCATGGGAGCTCCCCCGACACACATCCCCGACCCAAGCGACCTCTCAACAGTCCCTGCAGCACCCTGCACTCCCTCGGCCCCTTCTCCAGCCAAACCTCCTTTTAATTGCCTTCAGAGAGAAGCAGTAACACTCTCTGCAGGGAGGATTGATTTAGACAAGCAGTTTTCTCCTCAGACGTTGCAAACAGTTGTAACAAGGTCACAGAGAAAAACAATTTTATCCTCTGATTATTGTAACATGATATGAGCCTGGAATTGCATCCACTCGGACTATTTATTTAGGCACTGCTTGTCTGGTCCCTGAAGAAAACCCCTCAGTGCAGGAACCACATGTGGACAGGGGTGGGGCTGCTCCCAGCGCTCCCCAGTGCTCCCCAGTGCTCCCCAGCCACCTCCAAGTGCAGCTCCTGGGTGCTGGAATGGAGCTGCCATAGCCTCCAGCACAGGCAGAGCTCAGCACAGTGCAAGACTCAGCCATTAAAATATTGGGTACATTTTCAATGGATTGTCTCCTGATGAAGAACATCTTCCTGCACCCTTTTTTGGGAGCCCAAAATGTCCTGTTTAGGAAGTGCAGCAGGGAAAGCACATCCCTTATCACCTCTTCCTGATCAAGCCAAATCCACACAGAACAGCGAATCCAGCACTTGTAGGTACCTCACCGTGTGAGAACACTCATACAGAGTGAAATGTTGCAAATATTCAGTGAGTTGTCAAAATAATGGGAATGTATCAAAGTCCGAATACTGAGCCATCCAATCGTAATCAGCACTAATTCCAGCAAAGCCACGTTTAAATGAGATTGTTTTGTCAAAGGCTTTTCATGCCCTGGTGGCTTCGTAGCTCAAGGTTGCTTGGACCAAGTAATTTCTGATGAGCATTTATTATGGAGAGGAAATGCCACATTCATTCCGTGCTGTGAAAATTCATAAACTTGTCCCGCTGATTTAGGAACTTCTCAGCCCATAACCTGTTGCCTCAGGAATGACTTCAATGCAGATCATGAGGCTGGGACACTGGGCATGGCACCCACTGAGGAACGCAGGGCATGGCTACTGTGGGAAGCCCAGGGATGCCCATCTGGCACAGAGCCCCACCACTGCCTGGGAATGGATCGGGCACTGGCATTTGACACGGAGAAGAGCCAGTGTGGGCAGCAGTGCCCAGGGAGGGTGTCCAGGGTGTGCCCCGAGTGTGGCAGAGGAAGGTGGGTGCTCCTGGCTGGGGGAGCAGTTCCCAGAGGCAAGGGGTCAGCTGGAATCTCAGGAGAGGGACCAGCATCCCCCCAGAGCCTGCCACGTCCTCCCCGCGAGGGTTAACTCTGCTCGGAGCGGGGGTTTTGCTGACTCTCGCTCTTACATCATGTTTGTGCTATGAGACCTGGCAGCGCTCCCACTGTGCAGCCCCGGGCTCCAGCCTCTGTCATTTTTGGCACAGGGGAAGGGAGCCTCGGCCGGGGCAGCGGGGAGGGGGCAGAGGCACCGAGCACGCCCATCCCCTCGCTGGGGCTGCAGGGCCGTCAGGGATTTCGTCTGGGGGATGGAAGGGGCCAAAAATGCTTGTGCAGCTCCCAGCTGTTAACTGGGGAGACGGCTCTGTGCAGCACGGCTCGGCACGGCAGTGTGGCACAGTGTGGCACAGTGTGCTCCCTGAGATGCCCTTAGCCCACGTGGGCATGAATCCCTGCAGTTCCGTGGGACCAGCAAGGCTAGAGCCAAGCCAGCCCCGCCAGAGGCGCCCAGCTCCGGCCCCGCGCCCTGACACAGAGGCACTGCCTCGGGAGTGAACTCACAGAGCAAAACCAGGAAGCCTGAGTCAACTACTCCCTAAAATCATCAATTATACCGTGACAGCCCAGAAGGAGAGGAGGGGAAGGCAGGGACACGCTGTGGAGGGGAGGGGAAGGCTGGAAGGAGAGAGTGGTAGTTAAAACCCTGCTGTGAATCAGGAGGCACAATGGCATTTCCAGATGCACGAAGCCTTGGGTGGGTGTGTGATGGCTCCTGAACTGGAGTTTCAAGAGCTGGAGCCAGTCTGGAGCCAGACTGGGGCAGCAGGATGAGCATCATGAGGGAATGGGGTGGGTGTGGTGCCAGCAGCCACATTCATAATTGAAAAAGAGAATAAACGTATTAGGGGTAAAGTTTGCAGGTGAGACTTGGCTGGGATGAGTTGCACATACCACCAACAGCAAAAGACTTGAGGCTTGGAAGAGTTAGGAAAACACAGGATACAACCAGGAGAAACACAGCTGGGAACAGGCAAGACACAGCGGAGTGATAGGGAGGAAACAGGAAAATCTGGATGGGAGGGGTAAAAGAGATTCCAGACAGAAAATTTGGGATGAGTCTGCAGTGACAGATGGAAGCAAAGATTATTTCCAACCCCGCTGTCGTTTCAGTCCATGGGACCATGCCTGTCTCGACCAGTTTGATGCTGAGCCCTGCAGAGCCTGTCCACATCTGCAAGGGACCCACAGCAGGTCCCTGGAGGGGCTCTGAGCTCCCCACTGCCCCGGCACGCCCATCACAAAGGGGGAACCCCGTGCTCCCCTGTGCCATTGATCCCTCCAGCAGTGCCAGACCCATCCAGGATGCTCATTGCAGCTGCTCCATGATCATCCTTTTATTTAAAACACAAAAATATCCACAAAGAACTGGCAAGTGTGTCTCCTCAATTTCACATCTGGAACATAAATAAAAGATGGCCAGAGAACGGGATTTCTTTGGAGAGTAGGGAACAAAGTGCCTTGCCACTAACTTATTTTAGCATTTCCCTGTAATGTGATTCCCAGGTCCTTTGGTTCTAAGGAGCCCCGATTGTTTTTCTGCTGGTGAGGCTCTTTCCATGCCCAGCACAGTGCAGCCCATGTTTGGGATTCTGGGGTAGTTTTTTGATATCCACTAATTTCTCCATGCTGAGGCAAATTTGTCACACGCATGGGTCTGTTTGATTTCATTAAACAGAATATTTAAGCATAAAAATTGTTTAATCGCCTTGTGTCATTATGAGATGAATTTCATTTTGCATACATTTGCATATTTCATCAAAATTAAGGCTGCTAATATGCAAATGAGAGCCAGGTTGCGGCTGAGGTGTTTATTGTAATAGCTGCAGGCTGTTCCACTTGAAAAGCTTCTGGGCAGCATGGTGGAAGGGGGTGCAGGGACCCCTCTGAACGCCTTTTAGAATCAATTTGCTGGTGTTTTTCCCACTAATGTCCCCTGCAAACTGCCTGGGTCTGTGGTGGGCACTGGGATCTACAATGGGCACCTGAGCTCCCACCCCAGAGCCCCATCCCTCCAAGATGGGAAGTCTCTGCCTGCTCTCTCCACTGCAGCAGGAGCCACTGCAATCAAACCAGCATCCAACCCCAGCCCTGTGGTGGGAAGAGGGGGCAGATGGAGCCACGGGGCCGGGGCTGCCCCCAGGAAGGTCCCTGGCTCTGGGGCAAGCACAAGAAGTGGTTTCTTTTCTTCACCCAAAGCCTGGGGAGCATCCCCCCACTCTCATTGAACACAGTGAAGGTCAAGCACCAAGTTCCTCCAGACCCATTTGAGAGGCCCAGACAGACAAATCATGAAAATCAATCCACAGTGGGTAATTAATGCAGCCTTCATTAGCAGGCAGGGGCTGAACGATCCGCATCCAGCGCCCTGTGCTTTGTGGCAGCCCATAAATCGGGATGGATCCAGCTACCCCAGATCCAGGCTCTGCCTCACTTTTATTTCCCAGTCAATGTGAAGGCCTCTCCAGCCCTGGAGCCATCAGCACTTTCACTGCTCAGAGTGTGAAGCTCCAGAAATTTTATATGATGCGGCACCAGTCCCTTACATTTCATTTTTAAAATCTATTTTTTGCTCGTTATTTATTAGAGATTTTAACCCATTCCAGGGCCAAGTTTTTATAAAGAGCACAGAGAATTGCATTGGGCACCTGTTGGTTTGTAGATGCTGGAGTAGCAACATTGAATTCACAAAGCCCGCAGTAAAGAATCAGCTCCTTCGACCTGACTTTAGCAATTAAAGCAAAATTAAGCTCCGAGTGCTGCAACCATCCATCCATCCCACACTGAGCCCATCCTGCTGACTCAGCACCCAGCTCACAATGCAGAGGCATGGGGCAAACTCCTGCCTGGCCACAGACAATACAAACAGCACAAGAGAAACAGATTGTGGCAATTTTTAAAAGCTTTTGGAATTTGCATTCAAAGCACAAGGGGCTTTTTTGGCACATATTAGTCCAATCAAAAATTATATCCTCGCTTCTGCAAAGAAAATTCGAGTCGTGTCTTTCATGCTCCGAGAAAAGCACTGGCTGGGTATTAAGCAGAGATATTCCTAGGGTTTTAGGGGGTTTTTTATAAATATTAGCCCTGAATGGCCACTGTAATGGAAGGTAACCCTGCACTCCCACAGCACAACAGCACAGGAATGCAAATGCCTGGGCTGCTCCCAGTGTGTCTCCTCGCAGAGGAAGGCAAGTGGGACCACCTTAATTCCGTCTGAGAGGCCGAGGCGCAAAGGTATTTGTTTAAAAAAACCCTATGTAGTGATTGCAGAGAAAGGAGAAACCTGAGAGCTCCTTCCCAAGCAGTCAGACAGGGTCACCAAAACCAGACTAAATAGTCTGACTGAGGGCAAAGCGTGGGGCTGGCTGAAAACTGATCCCCAGGATGGAGGAGCAGCCACAGCCACCCGGGCAGGAGGGCTGGGTGGGAAGGCAGAGCCACCACAGAGGGGCTGGAGGGACAAGAGAATGGCCAAAGGGACCAGAGTGTGACAGGAGAGCCAGAGGGAGCCTGGAGCCGGCAGGTGAAGGGGATCCCCAGGCCCTCACAGACACAGGGTTGAACCTTTCCAGTCCCTGAGGCAGCTCTTTCAATAGTCAAAATATTAGAGTGGAATCCAGAGAAGGGCTGCTCTCCTGCATCACCTAGACCTTGCACCACCTGCAGGAACTGCCACCTCATTCCACATCCTCCTGCTCAAGTCCCCGAAAGTGGATGCTGACCCTGGCAAGGACAAACCCAAATCCCTTATTTCAGAGATATGAAGTTGAATAGAGAAACACCTGGGAGCTGGCTGCAGTAGGACCAGGATGAAGTCCATGTTCTCCTCATGGCTCACATCTTACCAGTACACTGCTAGTAATTGGTGGGTTTTCTCAAGAGGGTCTAGAAGGATCTTTACAAATGGTCTCACAGAGCAGCTGCAGCAAAGGAGCTCCCAAGAACAAGAAGCAGAGACTTCCCTCTGCACATCCCCACACCCCCCAACAGGGTCACAAACCAGAACACACAACATTCTTTTTTTATTTCAGAAAAAGGCTCCCTCCTTGGGAGGCTGTGGGTTCCTGAGGGCTCCCTGCCACGTCCTGCCCTGTCCAGTGCTGGACTGTGATACGCTGTGCCACTGTCACCACCTCCCTGAAGGTGTTTGCTCCCTATGCATTTGTATCTTGCTGCCCTTCGGGGTTTTGTTTGTTTGTTTGGGGGTTGGATTTTTTTTTTTGCCAGTTCCTTCTGCTCTTCTGAGATTTCCTAACTTTTTCCTACTCCTTAATTGGGTTGCTCCCTGTTTGAGAAGAACTTTTGGACTAGGAAGGGCATCCCACAAACCCCTCCATGCCCATGGGTGAGACAGAGGGAGCACACAGGGTTACTGAACAGCCCCAAGTTGGCTGAACCAGCAGCAGAGGACTGAGTAAACACGAGGCACTGCCAGAGATCAGGCAAGCAAGAAACACACGGTCAATTCTTTTAACTTATGACTGCACTTAATTACTGCCTTTCCTCCCTTCATAAGCTACATATGGGATTAATAATAATGCTGAATCAGATCTGCTCTCTCACAGAATCATGGAATTGCTTGAGTTGGAAAAGACATCCAAGATCATGGAGTCCAACCATTAACCCAACACTGCCACAACCATGGCCCCCAGGTGCCACAGCCACACATCTTTTAAATCCCTCCAGGGATGGGGACTTCACCACTGCCCTGGGCAGCTTGAGCCAGGGCTGGGCAACCCTTCAGGGAAAGGAATTTTCCCTCATGTCCCATCTAAACCCCCCCTGGAGCTCTCTGAGGCCATTTCATTTCCTTGGGAGAAGAGCCTGACCCCCACCCAGCTCCAACCTCCTGTCAGGAAATTGTGGAGACTGAGGAGTCCCCCCTTTCCTCCAGGCTGAGCCCCTCCACATCCCTGAGCTGCTGTTCACAGGACTTGCTCTGGGCCCTTGTGCAGTTCTGTGAAGTTTCTCTGCACTCCATCATTTATTATGGGCTTTACCTGGGCATGGCAGTGGGTGCAGCTCTCAGGGACACCTTAATAGTGGGAAAATGTAATTCCAAAAGCCCAAACTATGTGCTAGGCTGTGCCTGACTGTTTACCTGTGATGTTTGCCAACTGCTATCTCATTAGCTGTACAGGAAATATAATTGATATTTCTGCAGAGACGTGACACTTGTGCCTCTGCTGAAACGGGAAGGATTTCTCAGGGCTTCACATCACTCCTGTTCACTGCTTCCCATAAGTGAAACTGCCTTGTTTTGGGAAGGGTTCCAAGAAATAAGAGCTTACCAGAGAGGCCTCTTGAAAGTATGGGCAGCTTTATGTCAGCCTGGGAGCTCCCTTGGACACAAATCTTCTGGAGGAAAGAGTGGATTCTCTGCTGTTTGCAAAAGGGCCACAAATGGGAAATAAAATGTTTGTGCACCTCTTTAATGTGAAAAACATCCATTTTGGAGCAGATTCTGTGTCTGGCTTGGGTGAGGCTGAGCAGGCTGCCTGCAAAGGGCTGCGGAGGGAGGCGAGGGCTTGTTTCAGAGATACCTGAACCTCTGATCGCTGAGCCAGAGCACAGACTAATCCAAACCCTGGTAACTGGGATGCTCTCGGCCAATGCAGGGAAGCAGTGTGGTGCCCGTGCCCACACCTGGTCCCAGATGTGCTGTGACTGAGGGTCTGTGTGATGCAGGGGGGATGCAGGAAACCCTCTTCCACTCTTCCCCTCTCATCCTAGCGAGAAGCGGCACAAGGCAATTTAAATTCCCCCGGGGACCACAGTTAGCAGCTACTTAGTGCCGATGTGCGCCTGAAACCTCCCTCCAGGCACTCCCGCTGCTCCCCTTCCGGCATCAAAAGGTGGTTTTGCCACTGCACGCTTTTTCTGCCCCATACCCAGTGTCCACCAGCAGAGGGGCAAAGGCAGCTTTCCCTGGGAGATGCCCCGAGGCTGGAGGTGCCCTGCGTGGCACTGGAGTGCCGAGGGGCAGGGGTGTCACGGCGGGCTGAGCTCTGCCAGAGAGAGCACGAGCAGGACTCCTGCCAGCAGGAGGGAGCAAGTGTTCAGGGCTCTGAGGAGCCGTTCTCAGACGGCTCCAAGGCCGAGTTTTGCGGAGATTTCTGTGTACCTGTCTGCCCGAGCAGCTCTCCCCTCAGGACACACCTACAGCAAAGAAGAATTTCTGATTCGCGGGTTTGCGTCCTCGTGCATTTCTGCTCTTTATTTTCAGAAAATGCTGGGCTCGACTAAAGGGGGGGAAAAATCTGTGCAGAGAATTTCACGTGCTGGGAATGCTGTGACAAATGGCTCTGCTGCCATGGCCACTCCTTCTTCTCTCCTTCTGCTAATCCTAAGATTCCTGGTGTTATTTCTTGCCATAAAGCCTCATCACCTCTCTTTTGAGATTTGCATGGAGTTCATACATAACGAGGCTTTTTTCCCTGCGATGAAATCTCTTGAAATCTGATCCATGAACACATCTAAACAGGAGCACTAACAGGAAATTCAGAGATATGGAAATGTAAATGAGTCCCCAATCAATAAAGATAATTATAGTGAGAGATAGACTGACATACAGTATCTTGAGGCTTTTTTCCTTGTCTTCCAAGGGGCTCCCCAGAGGCACTGCAGACACTGGTGAATGTCTTTCCAAGGCTTACTATGGTTGGGAAGAATTGTTCTCTGGAACGGGGGTGGGAGCAACGCTGCCAAACCCACAATGTGCCCGCTGCCACCAGAGCCAAACCTCCCTGGCAGACTGGGGGCAAGGAATCCAAGTGCAGTCACTGCCGAGGGACTTTCAATTCTGCAGTTCATTTTCTCATCGGCATCCTATTTTTTTTTTTTTTTTTTGCTGTATTTTTAGGCAGCATGATGAAGAGATCAGCACGATTTAACTTCCATTTTACCTTTTAAAAGATGTCACTAATTTTGCCTGATTAGCCAGCGGTTTTAGCAGTTCTAAATGCAAACTGGTGCTTTTGCAGAACTCAGGAGAGAGAGGTTGATGGGGCAGGTTACCCAGGATTTTCCTGCTGTGGCCAGTTGGACAATGTCATGGCACAAGGGAAGTGGAGAAAGTGCAGAAAAACCTGAAATGGGGGCAGTGGAGAGGAATCAAACACGCAGCAGCCTTGTTTGAGCCGAGAGCCCCCTGAGCTGGGTCACCACATCCCTCCAGCCTGTTCCCCCTGTGTCTGAAGTGGGTCCAGCTGGATGCAGTGCCCGCAGCTGATGGCACCCAAGTGCCAGTGGGGCACCACCACACCCCAGTGCCACCCGAGCACAGCCCAGCCATGGCTTTGCTGCTGGCCCTTGATGAAGTTGTTCTCAAGTCTGGCCGTTTCAGGAGCTTTGTCCCTCGCTTCCTGCCTAGTGCTTGGCTGGATGATCGTTACTTGGGAGAGGAACTTCTAAACTTCCCCAACAAAGTTCAAAGTTGTTTGAACTAGTGAAATAATTCCTAGTGCGAGCTCCAAGAGAGATCTTTTAAGTTTTCCTGCTTGAACTGTCCCTCACATGAGGCACGCTGGACGCTTACAAGGTCATCTCCCCATCTGCTTTCAGCTCCTTCATCTGACAACTTTGACGCAGCCCCAAACCCAACGCCTCTCTTCCTCCATGGCAATATTTAAAATATATATGTCTGTACTTGGAGAGGAACGAGGCTGCGAATATGGTGGTTAAGGTCGCGCCTTTAAGGGTGGTTAAGGTCACACCATCTGACACATGTCAGATGAAAAGCTCGAGGAAGGAGGTTCAGCCAACTGCTCAGAGCAATTTTTCATCCTTCTGCGGAGAGAGCAGCCTGCTTCCCTCCACAGTGTGAGCCCAGCACCCCCTGCTCGTGGGGCAAGGAGATGTGTTTCATGCAGCACCAGAACAAACAGGCACCTCTAACAAATATGGCACACGCAAACTGCTACACTTGCTCCTGTTCTTCTCTCTGACAACCACATTCAACAGAGGAAGGGAGGATATGACTTTTACCCATCCTCCTTTGCTTTGTGCTCTCCCCGGGATGGGAGGGGGCTCTTGAAGCTGCTTTGGAGCAGAGCAGACCTTGCTGTAAGGGACCAGGCTCAGTGTTGCTCAGGGTCAGCCCCTGCACTGTCAGGGTGGCTGCAGCCCGGCAGGGTCACGGTCCCGATGCGCTCACACCGCCCCGATAGCAGCCGATAGCCCGGAGCACACCCGGCACCGGCACCAGGCTCGCACTGTTTCTGACTCCAACGTACAGATGGCTCTGGGGTGGCTTTTCTTGGCACCTTCCTGCAAAGCCTGGAGAGGGCATCTGCTGAAAACAACTGCTTCGGGATCACGGCATCCTGCCCCGCTCCCTCCCGGCGCTCCCACCTGGATCCCGCTGACCCCGCGAGCCGCGCGCCGGGTTAAACACGCGAGCTCCAGTTCTGCACCTCCAACAGCTCCAGGCAACGAATGGATTTCATGCGCAGCCCTCCTGTACCTCTCCTTGATGTTCTGAGGCAATGAGAAAGAAGTGTTAAATTTGTTCTTGGCTACTTTTCCTTGCAACTCCCAAAGGCACCGGTTACAAACTGAATCAGTTATCAGCTAGTTAGGCTGGCAGTTCCCGAAGGTACCGCATGAATACTGATAGGGACCCATGCATTATTCAGTGCGAAGAGCAGAGGAAAATGAGCAACACGTCCAAAACAAGAACAGCAGTGGCAGTAAGGGAATAATTAGCGAGCTGTCACTTGTCCCTGTCAGTATTCCCTCCCTTAACACATAAGGGAAAATAATAAAAAAGGGTAAGATCATCTTGCAAGCTCTGCTCTTAAATATGCAGCTGGTAGGTTAAAATACAATGATAAAGGGGAGAGGATAGAGAGCTCTGATACAGTTTTCAAAAGATATGGCCTCCATTTCCATGGAGACTAGGGGGCTTTTTTTATTTTTTTTAATCCCACAGTCACTGGGTTACACAATAAGTCCCTGCCTTAAATATCAGCCCATGTGCAACAGCATGAAAGGGACGTGGCTCTAACGCGGGGGTTTATCCCAAGGAAAATATTTAGGATTTTTTTTTCCCCTTCCCTTTGTGCAAAACAGAACAACTGAAGTGAATGTATTTTAGAGAAAGCAGTGTCACTGAAATTGGCTTTGCTGAGCAAGTCTGCAGCTCCAATGCAGAGTGTGAGGGTAGGGGAGTCCTGCAGCTGGGATGTGTGACCAGCACATCCCCATCCCCTCCCATCTTCCTGGAGGAGATGGGGGCACCGGGAAGCAGCTCAAACTGCAGCCCGGAGAGCTCAAATCGAGTTAATCTGGAGAAAAATTTGAACTAATTTAGCAGTTTGTGGGCTGATGAGAACAAAGTCGTTCTGCTGCAATCTATAAACAGCCTCCAAAGCTGCTTAGGAAGATGCAGTGCCAGTGCCCACGGGAGCGGGTGCCCAGTGCCAGCAGCGCTCTGCCTGTGGTGCTGGAGAAAGGTGCCAGTTCCCGTGCCCCCCGCGGGGTGCAGGTCCTGCTGGGACCCCTCAGGCCCTCGGGAGGACAGCAGCAAAGGCCGCTGCGCAGACAGGCTCCATCCCCGCAGCCCCTCCGTGCTGGCCTGCGGCAGCCCCTGCACAGGGCCCCGAGCAGGGCAGGGAATGGCGCAAGGCACAGGGATCCCGTATGCACAGCTCTGACTTCCCTGAAATACCCTGCCATGGGTCCCTCCGAACAATCTGCCGCATCACGGCAAAGCTGTAGTCGAGTAGAACAGGGAAGCGAGTGTGTCTGCGAGCATGTGGCCCAGCACGGCTCCAAAAATGTCGGGATTCGCCAGCAGATTTCAGCCCTCTCACCCAGAGAGCGGCCACGGAGATCAGCGTCAGTGGCTGCAGTGTTTAGCAGAGCTATTAATGAGCGCAGCTTATTTCAGAGCTCAGCAACACTTACGTCAGTGAGGACCTACTTCCCGTGTTCTCTGCCCTGATTTCTTACAAGGAAATTTTGGAGAGCCCGCCAGCAGCAGCAGGTCCTGCAGGGAGCGGGATGGAGGGACAGCTCCCGGCTGGGGGTGCGGGGTCCTGCGGGAGAGGCGGGGGAGCTGGCTCTGACAGTGGCAATAACTCGAAACAACGGGAAAGAAAACAAGGAAAGGCTGGGAAGGCTTATCAGGAGCGTCTGCAAGTGGCACTTGTGCAGCTCCCCGAAAGTCAGGAGAGGTACTTCAGCAACGCTTTTTCCCCATGGGAGGATGTCTCCTTTGAAGTCCCCTTTTTTTACCCAAACACATTTCACTTTGCTTCCCTGCTCCTGCCTGGCAGCCCATGGGATAAGAGATCTCCCTATACAGTCTCCTGCTATAAAAATGCACACAAAGTAAAGAATTTTCATGTCAGGTTTTCCTAATCCCTTTCTAGCTCCCGACTAATCCTGCCCAGCCCAGCCCCTGCCGTGGCACGGCTCAGGCTGAGATCGTGCTACAGATTCACACAGATGACTCGGTTTGATTGGCACACAATGGTACATACAGTGCCCTGTTTAACCCTTATTCCAGCACAAATCCATGAGAAGGTTTTTGCTCATCAAACATCTTTCTGGGATGTCCTCAAGTCACTGCCGAGGTGACCGTTTTCCTTATCCATCACATGTGTTCTGCGTCATTCCAGGTCTTGATGAATGATTCTCTGGATAATGTATTTCATCCCACCAATCCCATCTATGTACTGGGAAAAGAAAACTGGAGAGATTTCGCATCAAATAACAAGCATCTCTGGTGTCAAGTGTCTGTATTTTTGCATAAGCACCCACCGGTTCTTCTCAGTCTCCCTCTGAATGATATCCCCGCATGGATGAATATTCATGAGAATTAACTGGAAGAGCTGTGATTTTCAGCAAAGGGAACTTTCCTGCGGAAGGAGGAGTGTACTTTTGCTGATGTTTCTCCAGTGCGTGCCCAGCCCCAGGTGACACCTTCCACGCTCCTGGGATAGGGTTCGGGAAGCCACTCGCTGTTGGCACAGAGCTGGCAGGAACCACAACCCATCCCAAAGCAGTGCTGCCCCACCCAGGCGAGCGGAGCAGTGCTGTGCTGGCCCCTGACCTCAAGGGAACCATGAAGACCTTAAAGCAGCCCAGACTCCGACGGGTTACTATTAACGTGTGGCTGCAGAACAGAATCTGAGCTCCAAAATCCAGGTTCTGAGAGTAAGAGAGGTTTGCGCCCTGCTCTCAGTCAGGTTTGGACGCTCAGCCCATTCCAGCCGATGCCATCCATTTTCCCTCCTCCATCTCCCTGCGGCTGGAGCTGCACAGACGGCAGGGCCGGCGCTGCTGGCGGTGTCATTACTGCTGTCACACACCCGTCACTGACAGGCTGTGGGAGCACTGGGAGCCTGATGTTCCACCACTCCTTGCCTGGCTCTCTGCATCCCCACTTGGAATTGCAGGACCTTTGTCTTGCAGCCGTGGGATGCGGCTGTGGTTTGATTGCAGGAGGATGCGCAATTTAGCCGGTAGAGAATGAATAATTTGACACGGAGCATTCCTTGTTATTCTCAAGGAATCTGCGTATCAATCGATGGGGTAACAATTATGATCAATGGCAGCAGGAAAAAACCAAAAGCCTACCATGAAGAAGGCACAAACGTGCACAGGCATGAATGGCCTCACTGCTGCCCTGCGCTGGCTGCCACCACCGGTTCCCTGCCCGGGGGGAGCATCCAGTGCCTCTGGGGCAGGGATGGGGCAAGGTCACAGGCCCAGCTCTTCCTTGGCTACGCCCTTCCTGACACTTCCAATTACCTGGGTGCAGGGTTTGGGGCGTGCCAGCGCCGTTCCCAGGCAGAGGCTGGGCAGGCTGCAGTGCTGGTAGGCACCATCTCCTCCCATGGCAGCATTGAAGCAGCAGGGCCATAACCATGCCAAAGCCACCGTGACTTCTCCAAAGAAACTCAGCTGTGACCTGCTCTGCCTTTTTTACACTTGAGCTCCAGTGCATGAGACAGGGCCAGTGTGTCAACAGGCTGGAAACCCTGTGGAGTGTGTGGCTCTGGCAGGAGAGAGGGACCAGAAGGGCTGTCCAGGTGGCCCTGGTTCAGCAGTGCTGAGCCCAGGCTGGTGCTGCTGTCTGGCTTTTCAATGTCTGCTCCACTTCCTCTCTGCAAGTGTCTGCCGTGGCCAGATCTCTTCCCAGCTCCTCTGAGATGTCCTGGTGACCACAGCAGTGTGGGCGGAGCATCCCCTTCTCCTGCAGGGATGGGGGAATGCTGCTGCAGAGCTCGGGGCAGGCTGGCATCCCCCCCTGGGAGCACACGGGGCATGGGCTGGCAGCACCTCCCGTCATTAATGCAGCTCAACCACCCCTGCGGTGCCACGGGCAGGATGCAGGAGCATTCCAGAGGAATGCTCGGTGCCCTCTGTCACTCACTGCCAAGGATAATGCTCCTCGCTGCTGTCACACTGTGCACGTAGGATGTGGAATTAAACAGTGGGTCTTTTGATGCCGCTGAAGGAACTGTTGCATTAATTATCCATAGAATTTGCACATGCACCTCGCAGTGGAGAAGGCATGTTTCCCCCAGACTGGTGCACATTTGAATCTTGGTCCCCTCCCTCTGAATCACCCATCGCTGCACTGGACCCTCCTGAACACGTTGTGCTGACGTGCTCTCGGGTTGTTAATTGATGAACCAACCCTTGAAAGGACGAGATCTTTGCCAGGGGTTATTTTTACTACCGCGGTAGTTAAGGCTGCGAGTATTATTTTACAAGCCAGTGAATAATTTACCTGCCATTAATAAACTGATTCCAAAACAATCCTCAGCAGGGGCTGGCGTTACCTGTGGGGCTCCTGGATGTGGAGCCCAGGTGTGCAGTGTGCTCCCTGCCATGGAAAGAAGGTCCTAAATGGCTGCATAAAATCGAATGTCCCCGGCACCAGTTTCCACAAGCTGTGGCTGCATCTCCAAATTTATAGCTTAGAAAAAAAGAATAATTGCAAGACCACATTTTTCACTTGTGCTTTTCCTGAGATCTCTATTTTCCCCTTGGATTCTCCACACCTCCTGATTATTTATAGCATACCAGAACTCCAGCCTTATAAAATACCACGCATGACTTCTCCTTGCACTCAGTGCTCAGAGAGACCAGGCACTATTGATAAAAGATTTAACTCATTAATAGAGAGAAGCTAGAACAAAGCTCTGTAATTTGGTATTGGCTTCCCCAGCCTGATGGTGTTTATTTAGAAAGCAGCAAAGACACAGGCATGTGGGGCTATAAATCAGCAGAAAATCAAATGCTAACATGTAAATAAATTGCAAATCAGCTGAGAAATTGGTTTCATTTTGAGACGATAAAGCATATTTCTCCTGTACTGATTTTATAAGGTGCCCCTTAAGAATTGTAATATTTCTGTGTGGTAATGATAAACATTAGTGAGTTGCTTTAGAAATGAAAAAATGGCAACCCTGTGGGGATTTGAAAAACATATGCACTTCAAATTTGAAAATCCAATTTAACTGTCCATTATATGGAGAATAAAAAAAGGTAAGGATAGGATAATTTTGCAGTTACACAGCATTTGACTAAATCTGATTCAGGGATGACAGCTACACTTTAAAAGCTACATGTCTGAATGTAAGGAGACAGCAAATCATTTATTTATGATTGTAATCTAGCTCCTGTCTAACAAGTTAACAACTGTGCAGAGTGCTCCCTGAGTGGAGGCAGCCTGTGTAGGCTTGTCAGTTAGCACTTTTAAAAACACTTTTCATAGAATTTTGGTTAAAAAAAAATTAAAATAAAATAAAAGAGACAAAAGAGAGTCCCTGTCAAATTTACCAAAACAAGCAGATGTTAGAATTGTAAGAGTTTGAAGAAACAAATCCTGTTCTTAATTCCATGCAAAGCACCTTTTGCAGAAGGCACAGGATAACCAGAGGCCAGTGCAAGGATCTGGTTGCTTGTGCATCCCACACATGGCAACAGCCTCGCGTTTTGTTGGAAGTGTCAGTTTTTTGACACCAAAGGCTTGGCTCCTGCATCCATGTCCATGGCATTTTGCATTTCGTGGAGGACTCTGCACTGAGGGCCAGCACCCAGGGGTGAAAACTGAGGGCTGCAATAAAGAACTCCATGGAAACACTGGCTCTACATTCGGCAGTTCACAACCAAATATTGGCAATCATGAGAGGGAGAGTAGGGATCAAAGCAAGAGCACTGTGGTGCTGTCGACATCTGTGTGGCAGCCCTTCCCTGAACCCTGCATTATTCTGTTCCAAATCCATGACAAAAAAAGGCAACAGATGTAAGAGGGGTCCAGAGAGGGGCCCCAGGGATGAGCGTGGATAAAGTCGGGATTCCCTGGGGTGAGGTTTTTCAACCTGAGAAGGGATACAACAGAAATCTGTAAACCCAGGAAAGTGAACAAGGATTAGCTGCTGGTTCAAGGGGTATTAGAGGGAATGGCAGAGGTTGAACCCAGAAGGGAGGAGGTTGACCTTGGGTGTGTGGTTAAACAGGAGAGATCTTCCACCAGGACCGCGAAAGATAAAATTTACATGGGTTCAAAAAGTTACTGGACAAATTAATGGCAGAAAAATCCATCATACATCCATACACAGACATTATATCTGGCTCTGAAAGATCTTGAGCCATAAATTGCTGAAGGTTAATAGAGTGTTTGATGAAGTATCATTGTTCACTTGCTCTGTGCTTGTGCTCTCCAGTGGCTGTTTGCCGTTGCTCTCTCCCAGAGATGAGCCACTACAGCTACTTTTGTGCTCTTGGCGTGTTCTTTCACCCCTTGGAGATGCACCTACTGTTCAACACAAACCAATCTTCTCGTTTGATGTGACTTGCCTTGGAATCCTCGGAGCCTGTGCTTCCCATTGGTTTCAGCAGGATCTGTATTGCACCTGTTGCACTTCCATGGGTGCAGAGACACCCAGAGGTGCTGGTGTCCTGCTCCTCTGGGCTGTCCCCCCTCCGAGGGGTGCCAGCATCACCTCAGCACCCACTGTCCATCCCACTTCAGGGACGGTGTTCATAAATGGGGTCCTTTTCTCAACTTTCTGAAAAACCCTTATTTAGGCAACGTCCTTTGTGGGTGTGACAGCCACTGCACAGGGAGTTCCCCACAGGGAGGCGTCACTGCGGGGAGAGCTGGGCAGGTCTGGGGGGCGTCTCGTGCTGATTCCCCGTGTGTTAATGGGAGTGGCCATAAGACCAGTCTGACAAACTTCAGCGACAGGAGCTCAGCCCAGACCGACCCAGGTTAGACCAGGCTGTACACTACGAAATCTGTGGTGCAACAGCAGCATCTGTCAGTCAGAGTGTGCTCCGCTGCCCCTGTCATCAGGAGGGCCTGGAAGCACACACACACACCCCTGAGCTCCTCGGGGCGCTGGGGAGGTTCTGGGGGCCATGGACACCCCGGGAGTGCAGTCGGGCAGGTAGATCACCCTGCCCCTGTCTTGGCAAAGGTCCAAAGGAGAGCAGCCCTGCACAGGATCATCTGCCCAGGTGAGGTTGGGTGTGCCAGCCTTTTAAACTTGGAGCAGCATTTCTCACTTGGAGGATTAGTGGGTCTCAGAACTGCAGAATGGGGTGTCACGCCTCCCTTTGTCCATGACTTTTGCTCAGTTTTTGAAGAGTAAATCTAAACACCTCCCCCTCCTTGTTCTGATTGAGATCGTACAGAGCCCCTTCTCCGAGCCCAGGAAACCTGCTTGTCCTCACCAGGATGTCCGTGCACTGGCAGGCTGTGTCCTTCCCCTCGCCTGGGACAGGCCTTGTGCTGCTTCAGGTCCTGCAGCGCTGTCCCACAAGTGCGGGAGGAGCGCAGGAGGTGCGGGAGGTTCGGGAAGTGCAGGAGGTGCGGGAGGAGTGGGAGGTGCACATGGTGCGGAAGGTGCGGGAGGTTTGGGAAGTGCAGGAGGTGCGGGAGGTGCAGGAGGTTTGGGAAGTGCAGGAGGTGCGGGAGGTGCGGGAGGTGCAGGAGGTTTGGGAAGTGCAGGAGGTGCAGGNAAGTGCAGGAGGTGAGGGAGGTGTGTCGGGAGCTGTGTCGGGAGGTGTGTCGGGAGCTGTGTCGGGAGCTGTGTCGGGAGCTGTGGTGCAGGTGCGGGAGGGGCAGGAAGGCTGCGGGAGGGGAGCGGGAGCGGTGCGGGAGCGGTGCCCGAGCAGGCGGGCAGCAGCGGGAACCGGTTTGTTTATTGTGCGTGAGAATCACAAGGAACTAAAGCGAAGGGAGAAAGTCTGAGCTGGTGGTTGTCAGATAGTATCACCCTCACACCCGCCGGGAATGCTAATGAGTGTCAGCAAGCACAGGGAGTCTCTGCCTGTTTATTTTTCCAGGATTAGGTCAGTGGCTGAAAATACACAGTTTTGTTTCTGCAGATAAAATAATTCCTTTCCGATAGAAAAGGCTGGGTTTGTAATTCAGGATTGTTCTGGTTTTGATGTAGGGGAAGAAATTCGAAGCCTTGGTGGTTCAGGGGAAGTTCGGCTGCTTTTAAGTGACATTCTGCCGATAAGAAGATACTTAAAATACACTTTGGAAATAGCCATCAGCAGGGTGTTTGGGGAAATCCTGCAGTGGAAGAACCAGGGCTGTTTGCTGCACTCTCGGTGGCCACTCACTGAACTGATTATTCTCCTATTGGAAAGGAATGCCAGGAGACTTATTTAAATTAGATTAAAAGTAGAAGTGGTTTAGATAGTGTAGGAGTATGCCCTACTCTTTTCTCTTAAGGGAGGGAGAAGGAAATTTCAGAAATCCGTGTTTAATTAGGATTGCTGAGGTCTGGAGTTTCCCCTTCCTGCGTCTTCACACTTTCCGTGTCTGAAAAGACCAAAAAAAAAAGTGTTATGGCTGCGTTTCTGAACACAACCCATTGGATGCTGTAGCGTCGCGGTGCGGAGGGGATGTGCCCTCTTCGGTGACTCCACAGCGGAGAGAGTGGAGATGCCCCCGAGCGTGAGTGACAGCCCAGCTCAGCCAACACCCTCCGGCAGCCTCGGGCTGGGCCGCCCTGCGCTCGGCAGCAAAGCCAGGACGCCGTGGAGAACAGCACTGTGAGAGCAGGCAGCAATCTGTGGGGTCTCCAGAACCTTATCATCCATGCGAGTCAACAACTGTGCTAAATTGAAATTGTAGAGTTGATTAAACGACGTATTTAAGGCCCCATAAAAGAAAGCAAAGCCAGCCAGGGAGGGAGCGGCGTGCGGGGGGTGGCGGGTGGGGAGGGTTTATCTCACCGCGAGCAGCAGGCTCAGCCACTGATCTAATCAAATTATTCAGCATTAAAAAACTGCCAAGGCATTCCAGTGCTGCAGTTTCCAGAGGCCCAGCTGGGATCAAATGCTAATCAACATCTCCACGATATTTATTCCCACTGTCAGTCTGGTACGTGTTTGTTTTCCGAGCGCTGCATACTAAACTGAAAGATCAAGATGAATCGGTGGAGATGGGAGATGATGAGCAGCCAGGCTAAACATAGGGAAAAACACCGGCTACCGGGAAATGGAGACGGCGGGAGAGGGAGATGTCGGAGGGAGACGTGCAGCCCTCCCGGCAGAGGGGATGGTGACCCCAGCCCCGGCGCATTGCAGCCGGGAAGCACCCACTGCTGGCAGGACCACTGGGCTGGGTACCGCGGCCTGGCACCCTCACACCTGGCGGCCGCTGCTGCGCTGATGCCCATTTGGTCCTGGCAGCATCGCGGGGCTGGCCCTGCGCTGGCATCGGGAGGCGACAGCGCCCAGTGACAAGGGGACGGCCTCGCTGCGTGGTGCCCCTCGGGACCCTCGAAGGCCGTGTGCCAACAGCAAGGTCCTCCTTAAGCACTAGCAACCAGAGCGCTGGGAGATTAATTAATTTCCCTTTTGTTTTTCAGAGTTTCATTTTTAAATTACAGTCTTCCCTCCTCTCTAATAAATACTCAACAATTAAAGCTTTTTTTTCCCTGACATGCGATTCCAACATCTCAGTGTCCCACCCTCCTGTCACCTTCCCTGCCATAAACAGATTCGTAAAAACTGCTTTTGACGCCCCAGCTGCCATTAGCCACTTAAAATCCCATAATTATCATCCTATCATGGGCCTGTTAACGAGCAGTAAAAATAAGGCCATTGAATATGGTAATTTATTCGTAAATTAGCCTAATGAGAATAGGTTTCAGACACTGTTTACTTTCTAGCTGCCTGTTTCGGTGCGGTGCAGCCTGGCTGCGCGGGGCTGCGGAGCCGGGGGTCGGCGCGGGAGCCTCAGCCTGGGTGGCAGACGGAGCTCCGGAGCCGGCGGGCAGAGCCCCGGGCTGGCATCAGCCCCGGCCCCGCACCAGCCCCGCTCCCGCACCGGCCTCCCCGCACCAGCCCGTGCCCCGTCCCTGCCGGGCCCCACCACCCGCACCGGGCGCCGGCCCGCGGGATGCCCCGGGCCCTGCACGCCAGGGCTGGGACCCCTCTGCCCACCCCAGCGCCGGGACCC
>VXBA01001901.1:97615-113374 GCA_013399895.1 Serilophus lunatus | reverse complement strand
GATCCCCCTGCCAGCCCCAGGACTGGGACCCCTCTGCCAGCCCCAGGACTGGTGATCCCCCTGCCAGCCCCAGGGCTGGGATCCCCCTGCCAGCCCCAGGACTGGGATCTCCCTGCCAGCCCCAGGACTGGGACCCCCCTGCCAGCCCCAGGGCTGGTGATCCCCCTGCCAGCCCCAGGACTGGGACCCCTCTGCCAGCCTCAGGGCTGGGATCCCCCTGCCAGCCCCAGGGCTGGAATCCCCCTGCCAGCCCCAGGGTTGGGATACCCCTGCCAGCCCCAGGGCTGGGGTCTGCCCTCGCTGCCGAAAGCCGCCGGGCCCCGTCGCTTTTGCCTCCTCAGCCTCTCTCCTTTCGCGGAGGTGAAAGATGCGACGCCTGGTACAAACCAGCTCAGGGCGGTGACCCCGAGCCCGTCACGGAGCAGGTTTCTGCCGATCGTAACGACGACCGGTCCCTGCACTCCCAGGCCTGGGGAAAACCAGCAGGATAAGTGTAAATAAATGCCAGAGAATGGTGCGATGCAAATGTTCTGCGATGCAAAACAGGGAGAGCCGGGCAGGACTCGAGGGGAGGTCGTAGTGGGAATACGGTTGTTCTCCTCCTCAGCCTCACGGGGGGTTATTAAGAAGAATTGGATGGTTGTTCTTAGCAGTTGTCCCATATCCCACAGGGCTGTTTCCACAGTGAGATCCCAATTTTTCTCTAGGGGAAGGTGCCATCATATCTTCACACACGGTAAAGGTAAAACCTCCTTGGTGGCCAACCATCAGCTAGGGCCACCGCCTGCTCCTCCACATTCAAATGGAAGAAGGAAGAGGAGCCCCGAACTGACTCTGCTTTGAATCCAGTACTGACAGGTCTGAGCACTCTGGCACCTGTGCGGCTTATTTTTTCCAAGCTGTCTTTGCAAACAGTTATTCTCAGGCAGTAGAGTGGTAATAAACCCCTGAGTGAATGAGGATGAGAGGTCCTTTCAGGGAAGAGGTGAAGAGCTCTTGACTATGAGCCTTTCACCCTCTAGAGTATTTTCATTCCTAGGCTGGCTAAAAGCCAGGAAATAAATCTGCACGGCTGTAGCATCTCGGCTGCCTCGCTGAGCAGCCGGGACTGGCAGCACCCTGAGCACTGGCACACGCCCCTGCTCCCAGTGCCCCTCGGGGAGGCTCGGAGCTCCCCCGCCGCGGGTGTGTCCCACGCAGCAAAGGACGGGCTGTGTGTGGCAGCCCCGTGCAGCCAGTGACAGTCTGGCGTGTCCTCAGGGGGAAGGGGCCGGCTGTGCACACACAGCCAGTGACTTGGGGGGCGGCGAGAGGGTGGCGCTGAGGGGACGTGAATGCCAAGGACACTTGACGGGAGCCGGGGTGCGCTTCAGCCGAGCAGCGCTGCCCTCCCCAGGGAGCCCTTTCTCGGCCCAGAACAAAGGCACTCGGAGACCTCACAGCAACTGCGTGTGCAGTGATTCTGATGGGGACCCCGGCGCCGGAGGAGTCCCTGGGGGACACCAGCACCCAGCTCCCACCTGCCAGTGGGGACTGCAAAAATCAGATGTTCCAGGGACAGGAGCCTGATGTCCCAGCTAAAGCCCCGAATTCATCATTCTATGGAGGATTCTAACTGGTTTCCAGTGCCTGATTTCTGGGTGGTGCAGGAGGAGTGAGGTGATAACAAAGTCTCTGTCATGGTCTCAGCTGTGCTGCCCCCAACAGCTCCTCTTGCCAGGCAGTAGCTCCCATAACTGCCCTCCATGGTGGCTGCTCTCCTGCCTTTCCATCTCCTAATTTAATTACAACTTGTTTCTTTAGTAATTATAATGCTCAAATCAGAGCAGAGCTTAAGGCCATCGTAGCAGGGAGGCTGGTGGCTGTCTCCTTTTTGCTAAGATGGGCCCATTATCATTTCCCTTCCTTCTGATGGAGATTATAAACACTTTGTGTCAAACCACTTCCCAGCAGTTCTCACAGTGTGAAAACGATTGAGGTCAGGGGATGCACACAACCTACCCATCAACACAAGTATATTCCTCAAACCCTGACATGCAGCAAGCTGCGGGGAGGTCACCTCTGTGAGAAACAATCCTTCCAGCCACCAAATGAGCCCCAAATTGCAGTGTTGGGAAATAATCATGTGGAACACGCTGAAAATCACTCCCCAGGTAATAAATGGTTAACAACAGCAGCCACTTCCACCCAGCGTGGTAAAGTTAACCTCTTAGTGGGTGTAATGAAGGAGGCAGGTCCTGTAGCTGGGCGGGAAGGATGCTCCAGCACTTGACTGCTGGAAGAGCTGTGGCTGGAGGAGTGGTGGAGGACATGAAGGGAGCAGCAGGAGGAGCAGCAGGTGTCTGCTGGGCTGGAGAACCCCTGGGAGCTCTCCCCATCCCCTTCACTATTTTGATTTGAAGAGGGATCAGATGAGGTATGAGATGCTCTTTCTGTGCTTCTCTGTGGTTCCCAGGTCTTCCCTCAGCAGGATAGAGGCCTGAAGCTGTGCAGTTCATCAGGGACATGCAGAAACACCAGCTCTGGCTGTGGATTTGATGAGGGACTTTTTTCCTTGTCACCAAGAGCTTTGCCGAGATTCAGGACACCCTCACACCCATCATGGGGCTGCCCCACCACCTCTCAGCAACTTAAATACACCATGAAGAAAGACTTTAAGGAATGGGATAAAAGGCTTTGGTGTGACCTGCCCCGAGCATCCAGGGAAACAAGGCACCTTCCGAACCATCAAGAGCCTGGGCTTTTTTTAGGATCTATCAAAATAGTTTGAATAATAGAATAATAGATTTAAATATCAAAACAGACTGGCTGGGGGGCTCTCTGTGGGAAAGACGGGAGTTCTCCATCGGGAAGGTGGGGGTTCTCCGAAGGAAAGACGAGGAGTCTCCCTTGGAAAGGTGGGGCTTTGCTCCCTGCCCAGCGCCGGTGCTTTGTGGCGCCGGTGCCCCGGGAGGAGCGGGCACACAACAGCGCAGCTCGGCGCCTGGCAGGGCTCCAGCCCAAATGAATGCAGGCAAATCCATGGATCTGAGAGCATTTACTGATCACATATGGGCCCATTTGCAAGTTTGTAGCAGAAGATGCATATTTTATAGATTTTGGGGTCGCTTTTCTGCTTCCAGACAAATTTTTCATCTCTCCGGTTCTCAAACCATTAAATCAGACCTGGAAAAGGCAGGGAAGGACATCTCGTCCCTTCATCACCGTGCGCTGCCCCATCTTCCAGCAGCCCTGTGAAGGGGGATTCACCAGCTCAGCCTACAGGGGATTCAAACAATCCCCAGTCACAGTTTGCTGAAGTTGTTTTCATTGAAACCCAAGATTTTCCTCCTGTTTCATTGTGTAAAATGTCCGTGATTTCCTTCCACCCTTTCACAAAGCTGTGGCCAGTACCCAGCACACAGCACAGGGACTGAGGGGCAGCGCAGAAGGGAAGGGAATGGAAGAGATGGATGCTCTGTCCCCTCCCTCCCGCTCCATCTCTCCCAGCAGTGGGTGGGCAGTTTCTGAAAAGCTGCTCGAAGAAAGTCTTGAGTCGCCCCTGCTCATTTCAGACTCTTGCCAACATTAACAGATTTATGGCACAGCGCTTAGTTTGAATCAACTTTAAAAAATGTAATTTACAAGAGACACATTTTTCCTTGCTCAGACACGTTATTTGCCCATTAATATGCACCACAATTTCAGACGCCTAATGACTGCTCCAGCCCCTCCTGCTCGTACCAAGCGTTGCTGCTGTGATTAAGGGCAGCGCATCACTCCGCAGTGCAAATATCCTGGAGCCACAGGAAGGACAATTCGTTCTTAGAACAGGGCACTGATTTGTGACTGTGAGGGGACCCTGGAGCAGCTCGGGGCTTCCCCCCCGGATTAGAATTCCACAAACCCTATTCTGACCAAAAGGCACAAACTGGGCTCTGTGTGCTGCCCACAACCCTCCTCTTGCTTCCTCACAAGCAGCCACCAGGGCAGGAGAAAGTCCTGCAAAGGGCTGATAAATCCTTCGCCTTCGGGGGTTTTGCTGCCTTCAGGGGCGAAGCTCTCCCTGCGTTGAGGATTTTCACGGGCAGCTCAGGGGTAGATGCTGGGAGCTGCTGCCAGCCCTGCTCAGGCTCCTCATCCCCCTTTGGGCTTTTCTCTCCTGCTCAGGCTCCTCACCCCAGCTCAGGCTCTGCCGGGCACTCGAGCACATCACTGTTCATTCCTCCCCTCCGCACTGAACCCACAAACCAGGCAGAAAGCTCCATGTGATGGCTGGCTGCGAGGACCCGTTATCACTGCTGCTCCAGCGCCCTTACACATATTGACATTTTGGTCCAAAGGTTAATTATAACTGGTTATTCTTAAATGAAACCACAAACACCCTTTCCCCCGTTTTATTACTTTATAACTCACCATATAAACCTGATTCCTATAACCATAAAACAAAGCTGAAACGAGTTGGACATGTACCAGTGAGGAGAAAAAGAAATAGCCGGAGGGGCCTCTCAGCTGTGTGGTAATGTATATCCATGTGGATTTCTGCGTCTCCTGCTCTCGTGGAAACTTAATATTCCAATCAGCTCCTGAGCTACTGCATTAAGAGCCAGCGAGCGCATCAGTGCCCCTATAGCTGAGGGAATATTACTCACCGGGTCATGGTCGGCTGAGTAAAATACAACCCTCATATATCATCATAACTGCCAGCAAATGACAATTATAATTGAGACGGCAATAACTAGGAAAGAGTTCTTTAATTTAACATCCAATTATTACAAGTTATCACTCCTTAATAAATGTAATATAACAGACAATCAATGTTGCATGCGACGGGCCAGGCTGCATTGGGATGGGAAATTTATATCCTGGGGAAAAAATACTGTGTGTGTGGGTTCTGCTTTTAAAAGTCTGCAGTGGTTGTGATAAGTGTAGCAGGAACTCGAGCTATAAATAGCTGGCTGCCATCGTCACATTTGCATATGTACAATAGCTCCAGGCCAAGGGGAGGAAAAAAGATTACTTCTCCCCTGTGTAGTAAAATAAGAACAACAATAGAAAGCAAAGTGTGGCGTGTGAGCACTTTCCCTGCATCCAGCAAACGAGCCCCTTAAAAGGGGAGCACAGCAACCCCTGATCAAAATCACGTTAATAGCAAAGGATGTGATTCTGATCGGCTTCAAAGGGGACCACGACAAGCAAACGCTCAAACCGTCACGAAATCAGGGTGTTAATTGTTTTCCCCATGCCCTTTCTGTTTTCAGAACATTCCATTTTAATGGAACCCCGGACCATTCCCAGCTGAGTGGGGCCACGGTGGGTATTTCAGTGGCAAATGTGGGCACCCAGTGCTGCAGTGGCCGTGCAGGGGCTCTCTGGGCACCAGGGGCAGGTGCTGAAAACCACCGGCGCTCCCATTAAAACCCACCTGAGTGCCCACCACAGTCACCCACGGTCTGCACTCGGAGGGAAAGAGGGCTGCGAGGTCCTTTTTTGGTTTTTATTTCCATTCCCCAAATCAACTTTTCAACGAAATCAGGTTCATCTTTTCCCCTGCTGTCTCCATCACTACGCCCAACATCTCATTCGGATCTGGTAGTCTCGGGTTTTGGGGCAAAACTGGCTTTTCTCCTTAGAACTAAAACCTGGTGCAGGAAGAAATCCAGGAGAGGAGAAGGGGTTGGGGCACTGGAAAAGGCTTTTCCCGTGGCACCGTGTGGGGCTGGTCCCCAGCCCAGGCAGGGAGCTGCGGGCTGAGTTTCCCTGCCTGGGTGAGATTCCCACAGCGCCGCTGCTCTTTGTCTCCCTCCGAAGCGGATCCCAGTAAATTGGAGAGGCTGGTTTGTTTGGTCGCTGGGTTTTTTGTTGGGCGTGTTTTGGCTTTTTTTTTTTTTTTTTTTACCAGACTGATTGGCTGACATGTATTTCCAAGGAGATCATTTACAGGGAGAGAATACACAGTTTACTCAACCACGGTGGAACACAGAGCATTTGCATCAAATAGAAATAAAAATTAATTCTACTTGAAATGTGTGTGCGTGTCAGAAACACTCACCATGGAGAGCAGAAACAACATCTCTCCGAATCTGTAGCATTTATTGTACAGCACGTGCTACACCAATAAAATACGTAATTACCAGACAGGCACAGGCAAATTAGCATCTTAAAAATTTCACTTTTTTATCGCAACGTGTGAATTCTGTAGCACCAACCTGTCTTTTCAGGTGTTGGGGAGAGCAGAAGAGCTTGCAGGGTCTTGAGCGCGTGCCCAGCCTGGCAGCTTCCCCCGGAGCCTGCCAGGAGCAGGGGCTCCACTTGTGAGTTCAGCTATAGAGTGTATTTAATAATGAATCTTCATACAAATTGAGGCGATTTTGCTTTCTCAATTAAATCGCTTTTAAGTAGTAAAACACCAAGTGCATCCAAACCCCGCTGGTAATTACAGCTCCTTCCACGTTCTGCGCTTCCCCCAGGGGCGCCAGGGAGAGGAGCGAGTGCCCGGGGATGTGCAGGGGATGGCACTGCCGGGCACGGGCCGTTCCTGGGGCCGGGCTGCTCTCCCCAGGATGGGGTTGGGGCCCTGGACCACAGCTCTGGTTCGGCTTGCCCAGTGCACGTGGAAATGTGCCTTCCTGGCGGCCTCCTTTGGACTCATCACCCACCGGGGCTTGGGCTTTGCCACGGGACATAAAGTGACCTTGTTTTGTTCCTGTCAAAAGCAATAAGGAGAAAAAAATCTGCTGGTCCGTACAGTTGCCCAAGCGAGGTCAGTGCAGCCACCACAGGTACGAGCTGTGCTGGGAGGTGGAACACCTGGAGGCGGCCACTGCCCCTGAGCAAACACCTCACAAGGGGGAGGAAAGTCCTGCACGGCCCAAAGAGGGTCGATGAGAATCAGCTCAAATGGCTTTTGCCTTCCTGTCCCCAGTTAAATTGCACTTGGTTTTAACTTGTCTGCAACATCAGCCACAAGCCCTAACTTCTTCAGAAAGAATTCCTGTTTTCATTTCCTCCCATTCAGCATCAATTATGGAGCTCCTGAGCTGCCAGAGGAGAGGTGTGCTCCCTCCACTTCCCTTCTGCCTCACCTTCCCTTCTCTGGGAGGCAGAATAGGCAGGCTGGTGTCTGCTGCCATATGGGTCTCTCCAGAGCTGCCAAGCTCTCAGGAATTTAATGTTTTCCACTGCCACGGGCACTGGGCAGCCTGTGCTCTGCAGACTCTCACGCTGCTCAGTGACATTTCAGCATCACAACAGTTAAACGCTGCTTGGGAAGGTTCCCTCCTCCCAGCTCCTCCAAAATTGTAGTAACATCTTAAGTAGAGGCATCAGAGGGACAAGATAAAGGCAAAGCCCTTTCTGCAAGAGGATTTGTCTTTCAAATCTAGATTAGCAATTGGTGTTTGGGGAAGATGGGATCCTAATCTGATTGAATAAGGGCCGTTTGTGATATCAATCTCCTTGGATCCCATTGTCTTTGTGCAGCTTTGTAAACTAATATTCATTTTCATCTCTGTTTATGCTGAATCTCTCATGCTCTTGTCTCTCACTGTTGGTTGAACTGCAGCCCTGTGTGTTGGATACTGTGCAGGAGAATTAATATCATGTTGTGTTTTTACCTTTACACATGTGCTTAAGGGGCATGAAAAGAGCCCCAGGGTCTGCAGGCTGCAGAGCAGGGCCAGGACTGGGCACCGGCACTGCCCAGGGGCTTGGCAATGGCCTGTCCCCAGCTGCTGGCCCTTGGCTGGCACTGATGACCACTCCTGCTCTGCAGCCACCCATTGCTCAGCAGATGGGGGGAATTGTGGCTCCCCAGCTCCCTCGGGGCTCAGCCTCCTCCCCCTTTTCTGTGCTGGATCAGTCTCCAACCCCAGCATCCCCCCCCCAGCCTGTTCCTTGGCACCATGCTCCAGCAGCAGCACAGTGCCTTTCTCTGCACAGTTCACTGCCGGTGCCACCTTCCCCAAAATTCAATTTTTTCCCCTTCCCTTAGAACATTGCATCTTGTTCAATCCTTCCTCTGTCATACTGGCTCCAGCACTGCTTCAATTGGATTCCAAAAATAACCTCTTTATTCACACGGCTCATGCTATTATATCGTAGTACAGCTCGGGCAGGCGAGGGGTCATTCCATTATCCAGGAACGAGATAACTGAGTATTAGGGCAGCCAGGCTCTTTGACTCCATGCCCTGTGGTAATGGGCCTTTTTTAAGGGCATTAACCAATGTTTCTACTTAGGTATTTGACAAGAGTAAAGGTAACATTGCCATTTAATCCTCCCTTGGCTTTTTTTCCCTGCCTGTACACAGCACTTGCACGTTTGCTTCTCTTGCAGTGCTCAAACTTCAGCTGGAAACCACAGAGCTCATTTTCTCTAAAACCTTCCCCTGAACTTCTGGTTACAGGTCGGATTAAATATCCCGGGTACAAGGACACAGGGAATGATTCCTGCTCCAAGTGCTGCCACCAGCTCTCCTCCCTTCACTGTGCAGCCCATGAACGAGGACCTGTCCAGCAAGGGCAGGGCAGGAGTCACTAATGATGGAACACCAGGGCACGAGGGATGTTGTGGCTGTCGCTGGCCCCAGGTGAGTGTGAATCTCACAGCTGCAGCCTTTGAAACACCCCACGGAAATGAAGGACCAGCCACCCCTTGCTTTGTTCAGGTGCAGCCCCTGGAAGTGTTGCCTTCAGCCCCTGTTCACAGCAGGCAAATGGCAGAGATTTGGGAGAACAAGAACGAGCCCAGGGTTTGTAGCATCACATGTGTCTCTTCCTGGCCCAGGGCAGAACAGAAGCAGGGAGGGGACAGCCAGAGGCCAGCCACATCCCCACTGAGGCTGGAGGCAGCTCTGGGACGGGTTCATTGTGAATACCCCAAACATTTCTTCTGCAACACTTCTCATGTCTCTCGACTCACACAGAGATTTTTCCAGCCAAGGAAGGATTCAGGATCTCCTCCAGCACAAGCATGAAGCCATTGTCAGAGCAGCAGTGAGAGACCAACTGCACAGCCAAGCTGTCCATCTCCATCCCTGTGCCAGGTCCAGGCAAAGCAGCTCCAGCTTGGCAATAAAGAAAGTGTGGCTGAATGCTTCTTGAGGGACTTGGTGCCAGCTGAGTTGGCATTTCCTGGCACTCAATCCACATGCCAGGTCTCACCACCCCTGCCCAGGGTCTGCTGCTCTCCCTGCCCAGCATGGAGCCCAAGGAGCCTGGCATGGCCCTCACACCACACTGGCCCTGGCAGCTCTGCACAGAGCCCTCCCTGCCTCTGCGTGTGTTCAGGTGAAACACTGTTCCTAAAGTTCACCACGCCAGCATCACACCTCTTTAAGAGTAAAAATGTATATTCCAAAGATTGTGGCTTAATTGATTGATTAATAACTGAAACTCTAATTGAATCCTTCCAGCTTGTACATAAGATGTCTTAATGTTAGAGCCTAGGGAGCAAATGCACAGCATGGAAGTATGAACTGCAGCACAACCAGCACCACTTTCAATTTAAAAGTCAATCTCATTATACAAGAAGCTGTTTCCTCCATCCCTCTGGAAAGGCAACAGCAATCTCCCATCCTCTCCCTACCAGAGCCACATGGTTTGTTAGTGTCTGTGGGAGATGCAAATACAAGGGTTTTTTTATTTGTTCCCACCGCTGCATATCTGAGCAGCTCAGTAAATATTCATGAGTTGCCATTGTAGGAGCTCTGAAAACTACAGAAAATATGCCCTCTTAGGTGACATGTAATTTGGCACTTCCCACATGGAGAGGCAAAGGATGCAACCGCCACGGCAATATCCTGATAATTAAACACCTTGCTACAACCTAAGCTTTCCTGTTTCTCATTAAACACAAGGCACCTCAAACCTTTCCCAAGCACAGGGTCCCCTCTCACACAGAAGTTACCAGGACTAGCCAAGAAGAGGACCAGAAGTGTGTGGATCTTCAGGAAGAGAGGATCTACACACACTGTAAGGGAGACCTGGCAGCACCTGGGGCCAGGAATGCCTGGGGTTTAATGAGTTGTGGTTATGATACCTCTGACCAAGCAAAATAAAATCACTCTGTGATATGTCTCCAGATCTGAACAGTCACCAGCACACAGCGTGTCCCGTGTTTTCTCTGTCCTTGGAGGATTCTCTGGCCCTGCTCTGTTATCCTGCCAAGTAATCCTGCATGTGCCTGGTTTATACTTCCAGCACATCCTGAGGTGAAAAAATGTTTAAGTTCATACTCAGGGTTTGACAGCAAAGTTTCAGCAAAGGCTGAATCCTGACTGCTCCCTCCTGGCACTTGCCAGTGCCCAACACTCCATGCCTATGGCCAAAGACAGTGCCAGAAAAACAACATTAATTGAAAAACTCACCTTTTCAAGCATTCTCCATGTTTTCCTCCACTCCATCATTTTGGTTTTTAAGATTCCATCTCAGAAGGCTGGATCCTCCAGGATAAAATGAAGGAGCATCCCTGAGCCAGCATAAGTCTGACATCTCTCCCGTCAGCTCCACAAGGTCACTCGGTATGAGGTCAAGAAATCAGCTGGAAACCAGTTCCAGCTTTTTCCTCATTTTTATGCTTTTCCCCTCCTGTTTCAGTAGCTCCCTGATCCAGATCTGCCTCCTGCCAGATGGCTGCAGTGCAACCCAAAGGGTCAGAGTTCAGAGTGCTGTGAAACAAAAGGTCACTTTTGGCCATTTTATAAGGAGGTTAATTGGCTGTTGAAGGGCATTTCTCGCAGACACTTGCTCCGGGATGTCTGCTGAAGGGACACTGCTGTGCCTTTGCCTGGAGCCACATGCCTGTGAGCCCCCACCCCCTCAGGTCTGGCATGAGGCAGGTGCTCAGGGTTGGACCTGATCTTCCATCCTTCCCACCATGACCTCAGGTAGCTGGTACCTCCCTCAGAAGCTGAGCAGACCAGTGCAACATGACCTGCAGATGCCAGAGCACGTGGGCAGGCACCAATGCACATCTGGATGCCACCCTGGAGCAAGGCACGAGGGTCTTTGTGAGGAGATGGCTCCCACCTGGTCCCCCACAGGTGTGGGGGCAATGGTGGGTGCAGGTGGGTCACAGTGCAGCAGACAGACACACACTGACAGTGTCATGTGCTGCTGAGATGCCCCAGAGGGTCCTTGGTTGAACCCCCAAGCTGTGTCTGTAACATCCTCTCTATAGATCCACCAGCCAGGAGATGTCCTGCTGCTCGTCCTGCTCCCTTCAACTACCCTGGCGTTGACATTTCAGTGTCATTCACACCATAATCTCCCAGATATCTATTTCCTACTTGGATCCCACCTGTCAGAGCTCCTCTCTCCCACTGGCAGTATGGGTAGCGAGTGACCTTCAGCCAGGGAATGGTTATAGCCTTAAGACAACACAATTAAACATGTTTTATTGCTTAACACACTGTGTCAGGAGCCTTAGTTGTGTTTTTGTTCCAGTCTTCTATCGTTTTCAGAAATGCCTGGAACTGTGACAGCTCAAAGCATCCGTGCTCTCCTGCTCCCAGGTAATCAATAGAAGGCCTCAAGGTATCTCACACTTCTGTCAAAGACGGGATTTTTAGCATGAAAGCATTTCCAAGAGTTTTTTGGACATTGCAAGGCTCCCCCCGCCCTCCCTCTCCAACTGCTATCACAGCAAGGACATGAGGCAGCAGCAGAACGAGGCAGCCTGAGCCAATCCAGGTGATTCGTAAGGAGAAAGGTGATGCAGGCTGTGTCCTCCATCAGGGGCAACTCCCCTGCTGGGATGGGACAGGAGAGGACAGGACACGATGGGACAGGAGGAGCAGAGCTGGGGTCTGGCAGGTGCATGTGCAGGTGAGGATGAGGCTGATGAGACACTCGCAATACAGGATCATCTTTGTGGTGCTGCCCCACTGGCTCCATGCCCAGTGCCCGCCATGGAATCACAGAATCCCAAACTGGTTTGGGTTAGAAGAGACACCATCTCATCCCATCCCCTGCCTGGGGCAGGGACACCTCTCACTAGACCAAGCACTGTCCAACCTGGCCTTGAAAACTTCCAGGGATGGGGCAGCCACAGCTTCTCTGGGCACCCTGTGCCAGGGCCTCCTCACTGATCCCAGTGTGTCCCACAGCACTGCAGGAGCCAGAGCTATTTATTTCTCATTAAGCTCAATCCTGCTTTTAGATCAGAACTGTCCGTGGGCCCGGTGCAGCAATGCAGGGCTGGCTGCAATCTGAACTGATTTCACATCAGGAATTCCTCCTGGGGCTCCTGAGGCTCTCCTGCAGCCGGGACGGGGATGCAGGCAGTGCCTGGGGGCGCAGCGGGCAGAGCTGCTGGAGCCGCCCTGCTGCCCTCTCGGGTGGTGGGTGGCCACTCTCCGCAGTGTGACCTTCTGGAGAGCCCTGGTGAGCACTCTGGGGCAGCACTTGGCAGCAGGAGGCCACTGCTGGGCTCTGCCTGGACGAGGAAGAGCAAGCCTTCCTCCTTCAGACACGGCCGAAGTGCTGACACCCCTGCCCAGCTGCCCAGCATCACTGTCCTCAATGTCCCACCCCAGGTCTGATGGGCACCCTCGGGGTTTGTCCCCTTCCCTCCTCCCTGCGGATGCTGCTGCTCTGTGATTCTCCAGGAGCACGTTGGGTTGTGTTTCCACGGCGAGTTGCTCCATGCTCCAACCCTCCCTGCTCCGTGGCAGCTGGTTCCCTTCCCCTGGCACCAGCCCGGCCGCTGCCTGTGCCCAGCTGCAGCAAGAGGCTCGTGAGGCTGTGGCCGGGCACAGGCTCCAGGGTGGCACCAGCCAGTGGCTCCATGAGGAGCCAAAGGCATCGCCCTTGATTGGAGAATTCTGACACAAACGGCAAGAGAAAAACAAATAGGGAGGGAAATGAACAAATTATACTGATAATTGGTTTAAAAAATGCATCAAAGAAAAATGATATCCAATAATACTGCTGGTTCCTAATGAATGTGTGTGTAATAAAATCAGGCTGTTTGGGCCGTGGTTAGCCCTGCACTTCACATCCCCAGATTAAAAATGGAACATCTGTGATGATTTAATTTACATGTTAATAACAAACAGGCCTCCAGAAACCAACGAATAAATGCCTTTTATTGCCAGCGTATCTTTTCCACTGCAGCTTGAATGAAAACTCTGGTAATTAATTGTTTTAAGCGATTCTATTAAAAAGTGTCTGGAAGTGCTGTGTGCCGAATGTTTATGTGGGCAGGCAGACGAGGAGAATACAGACGAGGAAGCAGCCTGCTAATTACGTGCCTTTTTAAAATTCACTGCCTTAAAGACATGGGATACTTTTAAGTCGACCCGGCCATGTTGGGTTTTCTCCATTGTTCCTTTGCAGTTGAAAAGTTTGCAATTTAAAATAAATGGCAAGTCCCGATGTTGCTGGCTGCTGCACAAAGTGAGGTGAGGGTGGGAGCGCTCCCCCTGCCCAGCCGTGCTCCATGCTGGGAGCATCAGGGTGTGCCCGGGGGCGCCCCTGTCCGTGCCAGCGTTGCCATGTGGTGACAGGGGACACTGCCCCCCAGCCAAAGACGGTCTGTGTGTGCCCAGCTCTGCAGCAGCAGCTGAAGCACCGTGAGAGAGTCACACGGCGGCTGCAACCTCTTGCTCAATATGTTTGTTTTTAAAAGCAAACTCCCTCGGATGCTCTGGGGTCACAAACGTAAGGAAGGCGCTTCAGCTGTCAAAATGCAGAGGTTACACTGGAAATCTCCCATTTCCCAAGCCCTGGAAAATTCAGGCTGTGGGTTTGGGCACTCACCATCAGAGAATCCTCCTCCCCTTGGGGCAGAAGGTATTTGCCGTGACCACCCCTCTGCACTGGCACAGCACAGAGCTCCAGAGGCACAGAGGCACCCAGGCTGCTGCAGTGCTGGGCTCGCCACAGGAGGGTCACCACCGTGGCAGGTGCCCCCCCGGGGTCTGTAAGGAACAGGTAACACACACTCCAGAAGAAGAGGGGGTGGCCTTGTCCAAGGAACAGCCTCTGCAGGGGCACGGCAGCGAGTGGTACGGGTGAACTTGGGGTGATTGTTGTAGGGACACTACAGAGCTGCTCAGAGTGCCATGAGAGGCAGCAGTGCCCAGTGCTGGGACCCCCGGGGATGGCACTGACACTGCCAGTGTGCCACTCACCTTCCAGCCTTGCTCATCTGCCTGGGAGGGGTTTGCAGCAGAGGTGCCTTCACTGCTTGCTTTGCCATGACTGCCTCTGGCTGGAATCTGGGATATGTGGGAAAAGCATCACAGCCCCTTACAAACCACTCTGCCCTTGGGTAACCATGTGGTTCCCTTGGCCACTGTGGTGTGAGGGTCCTGGTTGGCTCCACATGAAAGAGGGGCCCACCATTACACCCCCTCTGAACAAGCACAAGTGATTGCACTGCAGAGCACCCAGAACACGGCAGGGCCCTGCAGACTCAGCATCTCTGCAGCTCCTCTCTGGCTGCTCCCTGGGCACGGAGCTGGGGGGTCCCAAGGCCTTGGGAATCTGCCCCAGCCAAGGGCAAGATGAGGCAAAGGCACCACATGTGGCAGCAAACTGTGGCACGGGCCCACCAGCCATGCCATGGTGCCACAGACAGATGGATAGGGCTCCACCACCTCATGGGGGTTATTTATAGCAGGTGGCAGGAGGACGAATCTTCCAAACTAAAAATTACTCCTAAACTACAGCATAAATTTCATCTGACAGCAGGAACAGGGAGGAAGTGGGGTGGGCTGCAGCAGTTCTGTTGGGGCTTGCTCTTAAAAGACGAGGAAGACAGAAAAAAATATCTGTAAGGTGTGGGGTTACTCATGGCTTGGAGAAATCAGAGCCACGATTCTGCTGGGGTGACAGGGAGCTCCCCAGAGCCACCACCCCGAAGCTACAGGCGAACATGCTCTAATGGGGACGGGAGACTTGTCCCCTCTCCCTCCCTCTCTTTGATGTCTCGACTGCCCGGAGCCCCGAGCTGCCCTCCTTGGCCAGGGGTGTGTGGCATTCAGCGTGCAGGGAAGAAAAGCCCCCTCTCCCCTTTGTTCTGCACGTGAAAAGCTCTTTCCTCCCTGTCAGCTGAATGCCATGACCGAAGAATTGGGGCAATCCTGGCCACGGCTGGCTCCCCTCCGGCTCCCCGGGCAGGGCGGCACCGAAAATAAGCACGGAGGAAATGTCCATCCCATTCGAAAGGCACCTGGGAGCGCTTAGGAGGAGGACGAAGAAAACCTTCCCTCCTCCCTCCCTCCCCCTTGGAGCGGGGCTGTTCTCCGCTCAGCTCTACCGAGGTTCATCCCCAGGGGATGAGGCACCTTTCCCGAACGTTTCTTCCCTTCCCAAAAAAAAGACCGCTGGTTAGGCAGGGCAGGAGGAAGAGGAGGGGGAAGCAGCTCCCCGGGGATGGGTCTGTGCAGAGGAGGCAGCACGGGAGAGGTGCCCGCAGGGCACGTGCTGAGAGGAGCCGCGGTGCTGGGGCAGCCCCCGGAGGCAGCTGCCAGCGATGCCTCGGCTGTGCCTCGTTTGTGGCCCCCCGGGATGAAATCGTGGGGTGAAATCACATCCAAAGGCACTTCCCTGGGGCCAAGACTTCGCATCCTGTGGGGGAGCTTCGCAGAGGCAGCGGGAAGGACCCTGCAGAAGGGAGAGAATGCCTGGGACGGGGAGGGACGGTGGGTGCCCGGGACGGTGGGTGACAGGGATGGTGGGTGACAGGGATGGTGGGTGACAGAGATGGTGGGTGCCCGGGATGGTGGGTGCCCGGGATGGTGGGTGACAGAGATGGTGGGTGCCCGGGATGG
>VXBA01001901.1:81796-97041 GCA_013399895.1 Serilophus lunatus | reverse complement strand
GGGATGGTGGGTGACAGAGATGGTGGGTGACAGGGATGGTGGGTGCCCGGGATGGTGGGTGACAGGGATGGTGGGTGACAGGGGTGGTGGGTGACAGGGATGGTGGGTGACAGGGATGGTGGGTGACAGGGATGGTGGGTGCCCAGGATGGTGCCCTGGTGCTCCGACGGGCCCCTCAGCCCTGGAGCTGGAGCACAGCACTGGTCCCTGCCCATCGCTGGCTGCCCACCAGGCAGCTGTGGCACCCTGGGACCCCTGGCTGCCGTGGCACTGTGCCATCCCCAGGGCCACACACTCCCCGGTGCCCTCCAGACACGCAGTAACCCTGAGGCTGGAGCAGTCATGGCCCTCAGAAGCCACATTCCTTCCCTCTGGCCGAGCAGCCCTGTGCCCACATCAACAAAAAAAGGAATGAGCCACTTGTCAACTCTTCAGTCAGTCAATATTTCACTGAACTTTGTTTTCCCTATTTAGTACAATTAAAATCCCAAGGAGAAGTCTTGTATAAATCAAAGTTCTTTTAAAGTGTACCACACAGACACGCGTATCAGAGCCTCTGCACAGCGTGTGCCAGTAAAAAATATGCAACCCCCTTTGGCAACACAAGCAGAAATAAGCAATTTGGGATCTTAAAAGATAAAAGATAATAAAAGTAATTAAGATAATTAACCACCCTGAAGAGAGAAGAATTTACTGCTGTAAATTTTGTACTTAGTTTTAGATGGCAATATCACAGCTGCCACTCCACTTAATGTACAGCACATCCAAGCAGTGCCTCTGTGGTGGAGGCCAAGAGGGACTCAGTGCTGTGTGCTCATCAGTCATCACCTCACACCAGGGTTTGGAAATCTGGTCCAAGGTTTGAGCTGCTGGGACTGCAGGTCACTCATCTCCTGCCTGAAACACGGACAGCGTTGAGTGGTGGCAAGGCAGCCAAGCACCGAGCCCGGGACGGCATGGCATGGCATGGCATGGCATGGCATGGCACGGCATGGGACAGGCCAGGACACGGTGGGATGGGGCTTCTCAGCTCTCAGCCAGAGCCTGGTTGCTCATCCCCACCTCATGCTGGGGCTGTTCACTCTTTGCAAAGGACCAGGAACAGCCAAGTGCTTCTTCTCTCATCAACCACTTGCCGGGTTCCCAAACCAGCGTGTTGTCTCATGCTGGCTGTCATGCTTCAGACAAACCACCTGCAAGCATCCCAAAGGAACTGAAATGCTCCTTGGAATTCTCCATTGCCTCCAAAGCTTGACTGCTGCTGTGCTTTGGTGAGCACACACCATGCTGCTGGTACTGTCGTGTTGTTTCCCCTTCTCCCCATCCGTCTGTATCCATCTGTTGTGACCCAGCTCTACTAACAAGCTTTCTGGGATAAGGAGTGGGTTTAGATCCATGTGAAACAGCTCCTGGCACAGAGGAAGCACAGCTGGGAGCAGTGGCCAGCACTGCAGACCCTCCTCTTCCTCCCCTGCCCTTCCCAGCCTAGTGCCCAGCACAGCTCTGCCCTGCTGGAGGACAGCACAGGCGAAGGCTCTTCCAAACCACCCTGACTGTGAGAAACCTTTGGCAGAGCTCACAAATGTCAGGGAGAGACAAACTCATAAAAAGCTGGGCAGGTTCCTGAAGCCATCGGGCTGCAGGAGGTGTCAGCATTTGTGGATCCAGGGCAGCCACCGTGAGACAAGAGTGTGAGTGCAAACACAAGTGCTCACAGCCACTGGGGTTCCCCTGCTCCACCACCTGTGTCCTTAGGGCTCATCCACCCCTCCCAGAGTCTGCCATCCCATTTCCCCTTCTCCTCTGGCAGAGAGTGAGATCCTTCAAGTGTTCCTGAAAATGCAAATGATCCTGTATTTTGCTAATTGTATCCTCATCCACCCTGCTCTTTAAGAAGCACTGAGTGCCAAGGTCTGTCATCCCTCTCTGAAACACTTCAGTCTGGGGCTGCTGGAGGGTGAGTGTCTGTATTGTGCACACAGGCAATCTCGGCAGCTCGGGAGCCTCCTCGTTTCCTTTCAAACACCATCCTCGAGTATTCCCTTCATCAGTTTCAAATCCTTTGGTAACTAGCTATTGTTCAGCACAAGAAGCTCTTAGGAGCTGAGACTGAGTTTCATTTAATTACTGAAATGCAGAGGGAACGGTAGCAAGTGCTGCCCACACCAGGTCCCCGCCCTGCTGGTGCTGCCCATGCCCTCTGCTCGGAGAGGCACAGGGACAGCCCTTGCTCAAGGGCACCTGCAGGACCTCTGAGCCCCATCCCCTCTCCAAAACGTCCTTGCTCTCCTTGGGAACAGATGGCGTTTCCATCCCCGGGAGTCACATTGTGCTTTCCCTGTGCTTTGAGCTTTTGCATCACTTGGGTGGATTTGAAAAAGGATCTTAAGACCCAAGAAGTGAAATCAGGTTATGGGTTCCTGGGTGCTGACTGAGGACAGGGAGAAGGCCAGCGGAGAGCCTGGGGTTCTGGATGGGGAAGGATGAGTGTTCCGGGCTCTGGGGACAGACCAGGTGCATTTGCTGTCTGGTCACTGCTCTCCTGCTGTGCTGAGATACTGCTCTGGAGCTCAGCAAAGCAAGATGAAGGGAAGCAGCCCCAGAGTCAGCACATGCTTCCCTTTACCCTGCACAAATCCTTGTCCAGCAATTCCAGAATCAGAGCTTCTGGTGGGGAAACATGGGAGGGAGGAGTTAAGTAAAAAAAAAAAAAAAAAACCCAGCAGAAAAATCAGTTTATTTTATTCCAGAGTGACAAATCTATTTTGAAATGAAATCCAGAAGTGTTGCCAATGAGCCTTTGTTTGCTCTCACACAAAAGTCCTGTGGCCGGGTGCTGAGGAAGGAGGAGAAGGAGGAGGAGGAGGGCAGCTCTGCTGAGGCCCTTCTCAGCTGCATTCCAAGGGGCTTTCTGAAAAGAATGGAGTGTTGAGCGTTTGCCAAATAAAGGAGGGGGGCAAAGGTTGCTATTTATCCCAGAAAAGTAGCCAACATTATGTCTATTGATGGGAAGGAACCTGAAGAATTGTGGGAAGGAAGAAAGTTACTTCAGCTGCCAATCAAAGGCCCAAATTTCCATGAGCTGCCAATCATAATTAAAAGGAATGTAGCAGTTCAGGAAGGTCGCAGCAGCAAGGATCTCCCTGAATAAACACCGGGTCCCCATTGAACACCCTCCAAGACTTCACTGATAAAAACACCCCCAGCTACATCGACGGCTGTTGTTGTAACACTCGGAGACACTACAGGCTGCCCGTGAAGCCAGGGACCATCCCTGGACCCCAGCAGGTTATTGGCACTTGGAGACCTGCAGTGCAGAGGACAGGCACCCATCCACACTGCCCCTGGGACAGGGCTGGGGGCAGCACTCCCTGACTCTGCCTCCTGTCCCCAGGGACAGCCTGCAGGACCCACTGCCAGGAGCAATTCCACCTTCATCAGACAAATTCTCTTACACATTCAGGCTGTTTTCAGTAACAACCACACAGTGTTTACCCCCAGGATGCTTCTCAGCACCCAGAGACAGCAAAAAGTCTCTCCTGCATCCAACTGAGCTCTTCTGTTCCCCTGGACTAGTGGAAGCAGGGGTGTGAAACTGGATGAGCTTCCAGTCCAAACCAGCCCGTGATTCCAGGATGGTGTGCTCCACTCTAACACACCCTGCAGTACAGCATGTACTGGGAGCTGCTGATAATGGCTAAACATCACTTGCAGTTTGCAGGCACAGTGTGCACACACCTGAAAGGCCCCAAACACCACTGGGATGGATGAGAAGGCAGGATGGAAGCACGCTGTGAGTTAGTGCAGACATAGCAATGCTTGTCTGGCACAGCTGACAGCGAGCCCCAGTGCCTGTAGACACCACGGACAGGCAGCTCCTACATAGGGAGTGACATTCCCAGCAGAGGGGAGGGCTCCAGTCTCTGTTTCTCCCAGCCTGAGCATTCCCTGAGGTGAAACTCAGAGCTGGACATTAATTCCTATGTGCTGAGGTGGGTGCAGTGAGCAGGAGCTGCTGTGTCCACCTGTTCCTGGCAGGCACTGGGGCTGCACGTGGAGTCCTCTGGTCTCCCCAAGGCTGCTGGAAGCACTTGGCACGTGGTGGTAATGGGATGTGACTCCCAGCCCTGCGCTGCCTGCCGAAACATGCTCCCCTTCAGACCAGCACAAATGCACAATATTTCACTCAATTCCTTCAGAGCTTTTTTGTTCTAAATGTATTGAAAAATTAGATGTTGAACTGCCTCTGTGGAGATGGAGCTTTAGAGACAAAAATTAAACCTCTCACATGTCTTTAAGAGAACCAGTGATAAAATGCAACTGTGAGCTTGACTAAAAAACCATCCTGCACAGTCATTTCCTCTGCAGCCACGATCATTCAAACAACCTGGCACTGGACTAACAATATTTAAAATAAATTGAAGAAAACAAAATGCATTTTATGCCCACTCCTACCTTCAGCCATGCAGTTCATGTGTGGAGGCACCTGGCAGAAATCTTACTGCAGGAAAGGATTTCAGGGCCATTTATTGCACTGCAAAATGTCGAGCAAAAGCCTCAGAATCTGACTGAGCAGCTGGGTCACCTGCCCTTAGTGGGGTTCAGCCCATAGAAGCTTCTCTGTGACATTTGCAGGCAAAGGGGATGGACCCTGCTCCCCAGCCCATGGCTCAGGGGTCCATGGCACACAGCTCCAGGGACTGATACCCAGGGAGGGCATCTGAGTGGGGCAAGCCCCAGGGCAGGAGAAGTTTCCCACGAGGAGCTGAGGGTGTCCCTTGTGTTACATGCCTGGGGATGATCTGGGGGCTGTGCCCTGCCAATAGGTGCCCTGACAAGGGGCATGAGATGTGCCCAACGTGCACAGGGCCTTCCCAGTGCTCCCAGCCCAGCCCGTTGCCAGGGCTGCAGGCATCATCTCCCAACGCCAGCGGAGAGCCGATCTTGGCATTCCCAGCCAGGCTGGACAGGTTGGCGTGGGGACTGTGGCTGTGAATGGGTGACACAAATCCGAGAAGCCCATCTCCCTGTGCCATTGGCAGAGGGGTGCTGACCCCGGCCAGGTGCCCTGGTGCAAGCCTGGCCCCGGGAAGCCCGGAGAGCACTGGAGGGGTCCAGCCCTGCCCTCGCTGCCACGCAGCCGCCGCCCCGCTCCTCCTGCGCAGGAACCCCCTCGAGGGAGCGCATTTCCTGGGAATGCTGCAGCAGAGCAGGGAGCCCACCCCATTCCCTGAGGAACTTTGCTTCGGTCCTCCCACAGCCGCCGGTAACAGCCCTCCCCGTCCTGCCCTCCCCCAGATGTGAGCGTTTAGGGAATGCGAGATGCGCTGCAGGATCACAACGCTGCCAAGCTCTCCCAGAACGTGGGTCAAGGATAGAGCAGCCCCACACCGCAGCTGTCCCTGCTGTCCATCCCCGCATCCCCGCATCCCCACATCCCCACATCCTCGCATCCCCACATCCCCGNTGGACACTCCCAGGGGTGGCGCATCCCCACATCCCCACATCCCCACATCCCCGCATCCCCGCATCCCCACATCCCCACATCCCCGCATCCCCGCATCCCCACATCAGGGCCGTGCGCTCTGGGCGGCGCGGGGTCCGCGCTCCCCCGAGGTGCGGGAACGGTGCTCGGATAATCGATACCGTCAGGGTTTACAAATCTTGGATCATTCATGCAAATGGGGAATGATGAAAAATAACCCTTCCCTGCCCTTCATGCAGATAGCTGGAGAAGTTTGCCCTTTCCTTAATGTTAGTTAAGGCTAGCATTAAAATACTCTCTATGTTCTTGGTGCCTGTTCAATATATTTTATATAAGTTTAATAAAAAAAATTGCTAAGATCATTGGAAGGGTAAATAACTGCCATGCTGACATTGCTTCTATTTAAATCAGCTACACACTGCGTGCGTACATCGTTTGCATAAAACAATATTCAAGTAGGGTGATTTTAATGTTCTGTGCTATTTCTGACTCTCTCTGGATTGCTGTTTGCATATATTTGCATATCCTAGGAGAATTAAACTAGGAGTATGTAAATGAGCTTGCAGGCTCTGTGATGGAGGAGTTTCTTCAGTTCTACAAAGCAGCTCCCCCAGCAGCCGGGGCCGAGGCTGAGCCGGGCTGGGGCTGAGCTGGGGGGCGCAGGGCAGTGACCACCCCCGGGTCCCTCCCGCTCCCTCCTCTCGTGCCCGGCAGTGCTGCCGGGTCTCCCCACAGCCCCCAGCTCTGAGCCTCGCATCCCCGCCGGGATCCCGCTCCCCTTTCTGGGAGGGCTCTGGGCACTGGACTGGACTGGACTGGACTGGAGCTCACCCGCTTCCCGGGGTTATCCCGAGGGGAGCAGGCAAAGGAGCGGTGATGGGTGTTTCTGCGGGGGCTGAGCAAACTGTTCCCATCGGAATAAATCCACATCCCTCCTGCTGGATTGGGCTTCTCCACACCCCGACACCCCGCCGCACGACACAACGGTACAAACCACGCGGATTCCCTGCGGTGCAACACTGAGGTCAAAAAAAAAACCAAACAAAGGCTTTCCCGGTGCTCCCTGCCCTTCTAAGGGGAGTGAGGATGGTGGGAACAATTTCCAGAGCCGTGTGATGAATCTCCAAGAGGCCACATGGGGGCTTAATTAAGCAGCCTGCAGAAGTCTCAGATTTTCCTGCTGATAATTGCTGAGCAGCCTTTGCACCGCCTGCCCCTCCCCACGGGCATGCCTGCGAGTACAGGACAAGAGCTGGGCCACAGCAGGGTCGCCTTTGCAGCGGGGCCCCCCCGGCTCTGGGAGAACAGCCCGGGGTGCGGCCCCGCGCTGCGGGAGCCGAGGATGCTCGTGCCCTGTGCCAGCCCCGCACGGAGGGGACACTTACCCTTCGCTCTGAGGAACCTGGCGAGGGCAGGTCCGTGCGCGCCCCGTTCAGCCTCTGTCCCCTGGGCACTTTGGGATCCCGCCCGAAGGGTTCAAACTTCTGCCCCCGGTGATAATCTAAAGGACGCTCAGTTATTTGCAGCAATTTGCTGCCATCCCAGACTGCTGTGCCCGGTGCTGGGCACTCCCCCTAAAGCACCCGCCTGTCGTAGCGAACTCGCAGATTCACCGGCCCCTAAAACGCTGGTACCTGAACGGAGAAAGGGCCGCAGCGCCCCGGGAGCGGCCAGGAACCGCTCGGGGCTGCCGCGGGATGGGACGGGCTCGCAGGATTCCCAGGACCTGCCTGGGAGCGCCCTGGGGAGAAGGCACGTCTTGGGCAAAGGGTGGGGGTGCGCAGGCAGCGATGGTCCAGGGCACCTGCAGATGTGTGCACGGCAGGCGAGGGGCCCAGGAGCACATCCCCGAGCTCTGCCCGGTTTAAGGGCTGAGTCTACTGCTCCCGTGTCCCAGTGAGATTGATGGAGATCCCGGGATTCGCAGATGGATCCTGATCTGTTCTTGCACGTGCACAAGGGTGAGCAGCGGCGGGGTGCCCTGCACTGTGCACCACGTGCCGTCCTGCTGTCTGCCACAAGGACCGACTCCAGAGCAGCAGCTGCTGACCAGGACACGCAGGGGAGCTGCGATGGCTCCTCCATAGAGGAGACACTCCTTCAGAGCCTGGGGCAGAGTGGTGACCACCAGCCACCCTGCTCAGCCCCCCACACCACAGTGTCACAGAAGGCCTGTGGTGCCTGTTCCTGTAGCCTGGTGGTTCCACATCCTCTGAGTGGAGGCATCTTTTCAATAATTAAAGAGGTATTGGCTTGTTCAGCTGAAGAGATCTTCGCTGTGGAAGGACTGGTAATAACTTCCCACCACAGAAGGACTTTTTCATTCTCCTGCTGATCATGACTTGGCTTTACTGTAAATTAAACACATCCTCACTGACACCTGAAGGTTAAGGGGGATTTTCCTGCACTAAATCAAAACGGACACTGGTTTCTTCTGCAGGAAGAATCTGAACTGGCTTAAAAGGTCAAACAGTTCGGCACAGGATTTGGGTGGTTGTTTAAGGTCATCAGGCAGCCTGCTCGTGTCAATACATCAATTATTAACAAGTCATTGGAGTTAAAGTGAATTAGTCTTTTTTCTTCCCATCCCATTAAAAGGATTAGCAAAGAATAAATAAAAATAGCTGTGGAGGTGAGTGAAGCAGGGGCTCAAAGGTGCTCGTGCAGCTCTGAGGAGAGTGCAAGGCAACATCCCCACATTCACACCTGTAGGACCCCGCGTGTCACAACACACCTTGTTTTCCCAGAGGCTGCAGCAAGCCCAACACCAAGACCACTGGGACAGGAATGGGGCAATGGATAACTGCACCCACTCCCATGGGAGACAGGATTCATCCCCAGTTGGGCTCAGACTCAACATCAAAAAGTGATTAAAAGGACAAGAAGAGCGAGACCGTGAGGACTGATTACTGTTGTGTGTGAGGGACTGGCTACACCTTCAGTGACACAAGAACAGACATTTGTTTCCTGTGCCCCACTGCTGCAGCAGCACTGGTGTTATGTTGGACCTTCATCTGGGCACAGAGGTTCTGGCAGCAATCAGCAGAATCCATTCCTGGTGGGCAGCAGGGCACCAGCAGAGCTGGCACTGGGGTGGGGCTGAGCCAGCTCCAACACCCAGCTCAGGGTTTGGATCCTTGTGCTGGGATTCTCTTTTATGATGGGTGGAAAATCATTTACCATATTTACATTTCTTTATAACACTTTTAATTTTTCATATCCAACTCAGACGAAAACTTTGAAACCAAGGAAAACTGTCAAAGATTTTGCCTCTTGCTTTCTGCTCAGTAGCAAAACAGGAGGGCAAGGGACTGAAGCCAAGGGGAAAAGAAAAAGAGGAAAAAAGAAAAATTGTTCTTTCACAGGATTTGTGACATGCTTCAAAAAAAAACTACAGGGAAACTTTTTAATGTTTTAACAATCTTTTTATCACATCAAAATTTTAAGATATATTTTCTTCTTGCATTAGTTTTAATAAATGTGTCTTAGTGGTTCCTTTTATCGCTGTTCCTGGGCTAATTAAATGTACACATACATTTTTAAATGTTCACTTTGCTTCACCACTCTCTGGTTCAGTTTTATTTAAGAGCTTATTTAACACCTTGCACAAAGCCCTTTGAAATGCCTTCCAGGAAATGTCACACCTTGCAGAGGGAACACAGAACACAGAACCACGTTTGTACTAACAGGCAAGTGCATGCAGGCAGCAGGGGGTGCAGGGGGGCTGGGGGTCCCCCATCTCTCCCAGCTCTCAGTTGGGGACTGTTGCAGCCCCCGGGGGCAGGGGGCTGCTCACTCCTCTCCCAAATGTGCCCAAGAGCTGCTCTGAGATGAGCTGGGGGTGCAGGTGGTGCTGGGCCAGGTGAGGCTCCTCTCCAGGAGCAGGGCCAGGCGGTGTTGGACTGGGTGACAGTCCAGTGGCCTCAGCACAGCAGGATGGTGGGAGCCCAGTCAGCCCAGCACCCTGGGGACACAGAGCAGAGGGGATCCATCCACCAGCACCACTGCTCCAGCTTGAGGGACCAGCGTGGAAAGGGCAGGTAAAACTCAATGTGCATTAAAGCAGCAAACTTAAACACGGGTCCCCTCTGTGTCTTGCTGTGAATTCAAGCATCTCTCATCCCCACGAGCCCCTAGAACGTGCCAGCCTGTGCCTGCTCACCTGCTGTCCTGCATCAGATGCCAAGTCCCCACTTGTCCATGGCCCAAGCCCACCTGTCCTGCAGAGACCTTCCCTCTCCCCCAAAACTGAGGTATTATTTGTTTAAAATAAGATGCTGGCACTTGTCAGGGGACTTTTTGCAGCATATTGTTTTAAAGAAGACATTCAATTACCTCGGCTGCAATGCTTCACTGTGCTCTGATGATCTACTAAGGGAAAAATAACTAATATGTAGCATGTTGTGTCATAGACAATTATAGAGAACATCGCTTTTAAGGAAACAAGACTTGTGCCCAATTGTGCAGGATTTATTAAGTTTGCTGTTTTACAGCAGCACAGCAAACTCAGGGAGGGGAACACATTTGCATCTCCTCCCTGAACCCCTTGCTGCAGGAGAAGAGGACTGATTTTCCTTCCCTCATTAGAAGCCCAAGAGCTGGTGGGGCTGCAAAGGAAGGAGATGAGCAGCTCGATAGACACACGATTATTTCCTCCTTTAGTTTTGCACAGCATGAGATTCTTATGTGGAAACAAAGTGATTTGGCTATAGATTTATAGAGGGAGCAAATGATTTGGTCCTACATGATGGAGCATATCATGCATATTCCGTGCCTTCGCTTGTGGGCATTCTCAGCTCTGCAGCAGACTGATGGCAGGAGGCAGGAGGCAGAGGAGCTGGGAATGTGACATTATGCACAAGAGGGAACGCTGCGAGGATTTCACAGCTCCTCTGGCGAACAATGTGACTGAGAAATGCACTTACCGGAAAGGATAACTTAATTCATCCACCGAGTAGCACGCATGCAGGAACCTGCACAGCACAGAGGGGCCTGGAGAGCCTCGGGCACGGGGGTAACTGGCACAGGAGTGCAGAGGAGCCTCAGCAGATTTGGATCTTCCTGCCCCTGCTGCCTTCCCCCTGACACCCGTGGACTATGCTCCTCACAGAGCAGAGGGTTATTGTGGCTCTTTGGGCAGCTCATAGCAATGTTTTTTATTTGAATTCTAATGTCTCCACACACAAAGAAAGACCCTGCTCCAAGGATCTCGCAGTTTAAGACCTTGATCCTGCAGACGTCCCAAAGTGTTTCGTTTTAAGCGCATGATTCACGCTGTTGACTCTGGTTCTTAAAATTCAGCCTCATGGAAGTGTTTGGAGCTGTAGCTGACAGCCAGAGTCCTCCAGATATGTTAATGTGCCTTAGCAGAAAACATAACAGTGCATCCATGGGAGGTGCCTGCAGAATCACCCAGAAATAGCACGAGGAACAGCTATTTTTTTCCCAGGAAGAGGAGCCTGGGAGCAGGGATCCACACTCTCAGTTGGCAGGAGTTGACTTCGATAGGCTTTGGGGTGGTGGGCATTTCAGCAAGCATTTGGACATGAGCTATGAAGAACCTTATGGGACATGATTGATGAGGGTTTGCAGTCTTCACTGGGAAAGCGAGAGAGGGCTAAAAAACAATGAATAAATCTGTAAGGAATTCAAAATTCCCACCCAACACGTTTCTCTTTTCCGTTGGCTATAAATGGGCCGAGTGTGGGATAGCATCATTCCTGCCTTGCTGGAAAGTGCAGGGCAGCCTTCACACTACCCACTGCAGCAAGAAACAGTGTTCTCATGAGCCCACTGCTATTTATAGCAGTGATCCCGTTTCTCACATATTTGCCTCAGTTACTGAGCAAGGGCACTTTCCTGGCCCTGATGGCTCTGAGCACATCCTGCCCCCAGTCCCAGGGGAGGGCTGCCACCCTGGGGACACAGGGCTGTGCCACTGCACAACCCATTGGCTGGCATGAGCAGGGCAGGGTGTCGTTAATGGCACGAGTACAGTGCACCCACCTCTGCACTTCCCACCTGGGCTGGAGAGGGAAGAGAGGGGAAGGGAGGGGGAAAGATGTGATTCCTGCTCAGAACTTAGGCACACCCCATAAACTACACACAAAGAAATCACAGCCTGAATTAAAGGCTCTGCTGGGCTGGATTCTCCCAAACATTCCACATCAGTTGCAAACTCTCCAGTTTCAGGCTCATCTGCTGTTGTTGTACCATCGCATGAGTTGGTGTCCTCACTTGCTCTGAAATGCTGTAGGCAGAAACCAGCTCGTGTTTGGGGGAAGATGTGCCAGCAGAGAAAAGCAAACAGAGATCCAATGGGAGCAGCAGTGATCAGCAATGGGAGCTGATGGCTCAGCAGCAGTGGCTGCTCCGAGGTGCCTGGTGAGTGTGTGCCAGCCCCTTGCCCCAGCTCCCGGGTCTTCCAGAGAAATCACCACCTCCACTCGACACAGAGGGAAGAACGAGCCAAGAGCCAGACCCAAGAGGAGGGTGGCACAAGCAAACCCACATGGGTGTTCATGCAGCCCTGGGCTTTTCCTCTGTGTTTGCTTAAAAAAACCCTCCTGCCTGGGTTGGGAACAAAATGCACCTTCTGGCCTGGAGATTTATAGCTGTGCTTTGCTTGTCTTATTTCCCTCGGTGTGATATGCAAATCCCAGCAGCAGGGAATGCAGTGAGCTCTTCCTGTCATAAATTCACCCTGCCCAGCCCCAGAGCACCCTTGCAGAGACAGGCCAGGGGAGCCCTTAATGACCACTTGCAGGCAGCAGCTCCTGCCTGTGTGTCTGCAGTGCCATCGCCTCATGTTTCCCAGGGTGGGTCTTGTCACACAAGATGTTTGAGCACTCCCTGGTTAATGTGATTTTGAGCTCCTCCTCCCAGCCCCAAGAGATGCTCACCCCCAGAAATGCATCAGCCCCAGAGAAGCTCAGCCCCAGAGAATCTCAGTTCCAAGTCTGGCTGAGAGAATACAAAAGCCTCACAGCCAGGTCAAGGGGGTAGCCAGGGACTTAATATTGCTGCTGTCTGCCTTCATGGGAATGGCGAAGGGGACTCCAGAAATGTCAGATCCATCTGACACTAGGAAAATTCTTATAAATAAAATAGTTCCCATAAAAACTGTATGAGATCTCCACAGTCCATCTAATACAGACAGTAATAAAGGACAGGCACAGTAACAGCAGCCAGAGCCACCATCTTGCAACAAGAAATCTGATTATAAGAAGTATAAAAAGAAAATTAATTTTCTCATTTTAACATTTAAGACTATATTAGCAATGAGGGCAAATTCAAATTTGGGTGATCCAGGGAGGTCGGAGGAGCTGGGCTGGAGCAGAAGTGTTTCTGCACTGCCAGCAGCGCTGGGGGCCAGCACAGGGACTCTGGGACATGAAGATGCCAAACTGTGCTGGGCAGATCAGTGCCACCACCTACACCAGAGCCTTTCCTCCCCCAAAGCCTGAGGTTTCTTTTTTAAATCCAGTCTCCCAGTCAGCCTGAGAACTACCTGATGTGGTTGTGGGTGAAAGGAAATTTCCAACCATGTTTGTAATTTTCTGTGGTCTTTGCAAACCAGAGGCTCCAGCCCAAGCTGTGCCTCCAGTTCCAGTTCTCTCTCACCATGCCTGAAAGGGGTAGTGGGTAATGATTCCCAATGCTCACAGATATTCATCCAGCTCCTGTAAGTCATACCTCACCTGTTCAAACCTTTGTCATCAAAGCATTTAGAGCATGAAACCCAATTAAAGATCAACCTCTTGCTGTTACAATGGAAGAGCTACAAGAATTAGCACTTAAGCTGCATTAGCAGGAGGCATTTCTAATGACACTGCATCCGAATTTGTCTTTGGTGATTACTCAGGGCACACCAAGGGGAGCTCTCGTTTCTGGGCACATTGTCTACCAGGCAGCAAGTTCTCTCTGCATCCATGTGCTGCACCGAGCTCTGGCACCTGCTGCTCTCCTGGACGAAGGGTCAGGTGTTCAGTCATTCCCCAGGAGACACAGCAGATGAGACACACGCAGGAGATCTGCTGTGGGACCTCTCTAGGGAAGTAACAGCTGGGAAGACTCAGAAAGCTGAGCCTAGAGCAGGTCTGGACAAGGTTGGAGTGATGGACACAGTAGAGAATGTTGGTGAGAATGAATTCTGGTTGGGAGCCTCTGCCTGGGTATGGCTGGGGCACTGCTGGTGCTCCCCGAGTGCCCCATGCAGGGAGAGGGGAGCAGACATCAGGCAGCAGGGACAGGAGCCACAGGTGCCAACTAAACCCGAGGTGTCTTTACAATAAAATCATTCTCAGCAGCAGTGCTTCATGTCACAGCAGTGTGTAAGCAGTGACTGAGCTGCTCTGCCCTCCAGCAAGGGAAGTTAATGTTATTCACTCCAGTCTGTGGAGGATGCAGAACCATGGAGAGGTTATGGGCCAGATAACCAAAAATGGCTTTTAGTTCTGGGCACTTTCATTTTACACTGTCTGACCCCTGAAGTACTTTGATTTTCAAAGGCATTGAGCAGATCCTGCTTTCACTGACCTTAAGCACAGGGACACACAGAATTAAAGGGAACTCTACAGACTGTTGGCTGGAGTGAGACCACAAGCCACCAGTCAGAGGGAGAAGAGAGGAGGGAGACGGAGGTCACTGGAGCTGAGGCACATGCATGTCTTTAGCCTTTTTGAGTTTCCTTTACCAAATCAAAGGGCAGCAGTGCTGTGGGAACAGATAGGTATGAGCTGCCTGTTAACTGATCTGAACTGAAAGTGGCAGGAAGTTTTCCACTGCCAACGTTCCGAGGAGCAGAGCAGCACCCCCCGCTCCCACCCACCTCCTGGGGTCCATCAGCCCGTGCCAGCCAATGGCTGGTAACAGGGCCAGCGTGCAATGGTTGACAAAGGGCTTTTCCTCCTGTTGCCCAACCCAAAAAGATGCCCCCTCCTGCTTCCTGCTGCCCATGGTGCCCAGCCTGCGTCCTGCCCACTGAGCAGCCCCCGAGCAGCACACCTGCCCTCCAAGGAGCCCAGGGAGAACATTTGTATTCAAGAGTCAAATAATATTCCACATATATTTCAAAAGTTAGGTAAATTCTTCCTCTCAACCATCATTACCTAAAAAGCTTCACAACCCTGAGACTGTAATTATGTACATGAATAATGAAATTAGCATATCCATCAACTAACTCTTGCCACCTCCCTGCAGATACAGGCAGCCTCTGTGAGAAACCCTCTGCACTCAGATTCCACATCAGCTGCAGACCCCAAGGCTGCCGTGGGCACCACCACGGTCAGCTCTGGCTCCTGCCCCTCACAGAAACCCAAAGTTTCACTGGGAGCCGGTGAGAAGGTGGCAAAGTTGGGGGCAAGGCAGCCTCACAACACCTGCAGGGCTTCCTGCCACGCTGGGCACCCCAGGAGGGTGTGAGAGGCACAGGCCCAGGGAGGGCTGGCAAGCAGGAGCACCCTTGAGGTGTCACAGAGTGCCACGATGTGCCACAGCTGCATCAGTGCAACTCTGTGGCTGATGCAGTGGCTCAAGCAGTGGTGATGGGAGTGTGGCAGCACCTCCATGGGCACCAGGCACTGCTTGGGAGGGTCTGAGCAGCTGGTGATTGAGGCACCCAAACCTACACCCACACCCAAACCTACACCCACACCCAAACCTACACCCAAACCTACACCCACACCCAAACCTACACCCAACCCCAAACCTACACCCACACTCACACCCAAACCTACACCCACACCCAAACCTACACCCA
>VXBA01001901.1:42522-81088 GCA_013399895.1 Serilophus lunatus | reverse complement strand
CCACACCCAAACCTACAGCCACACCCACGTGAACTGGCACTGGTGGTTGAAGGACTTGTCTGTGATCCAGGAATGAGTTCAGGGAAGCCAACATGGAGAAATGTCTCACAATGGGAACAACCTTCCCCACACCCGGCTGCCGAGCTCCTTGACTGTAATTGGGGACCTGGTAATTAGATGATGGCAAAATGTACCAGCAGCTCAGTTTTCATTCTGTGGTCCAAATTACAAACCATCATATTTCGAAAGTGATGCTGACATTCCTCAGCCAGGAGCCTTTGCCAAAAACAACTTGAGCAAGGCTTGTCTTGGCACCGAATCAAACTCGGGGCCCCAGCAGCGAAACTGAAAACATTTACACAGCTGGACCCAAATCACCCGATTTTCTAAAGAGTTTGTCAGAGCCTGAAGCTCTCAGTGTATTTCAGCCTGTTTTAAAGGGGCCTGTGTTCTCACAATCCCCCAGCTCTCCACACAGAGAAAATAAAATACTCAAGGAAAAGTGGGTGGTCTTTCCATTGCAGTCCGAAAAAATAATCCAGAGAAGCCTCATGGGGAAAATGGGAATGAGCCTGGTGTTCACCCAGCCCATCCATGGATGTGCCAGACATATTTCATTTGCATATATAGATATGGAAACCTCATCATTCTGCTGTACGTATGTAATGGCTAATAAATGCATTAGCAAACCACTAATGAAAACAAATTGGAGCCAGTGTCAGGAATTACACCAGCATGAGGAATTACCTTGCTGCATTTTTTCCTATCTAAATGTCCTGGTGATATTATTTTATTACATCAGTCATACCCATTGCATATGCATTATCCATCCCTCACTCTCGCTGGGGCCAGGATCCCTCGGGGTCTTTGGCACTGTCTGCATTGGGCAGCACTGTGGGCACAGGCACAGGCAGGTAGAGGTGGGCAGGAACAGGCAGGAACAGGCAGGGGAGAACAGTCTGTACAGCCACTGCTTCTGGGGCACCCCAGCACTTGGACCCTTCTGGAATGCCACTGTGCCCACCAACAGCTGCCACTCCACTGCTGCAGGGAGCAAGGACCACACAGCAAGTTTCTATTTTGTGCTTTTTTCTGTGTTTGCCCCTGGAAAACAAGTCCAGTTTTACCAGATGCAGGGCAAAGAGCCTGGAGAATGGCCACACATTATCCCAGCCCTCGGGAGGGCTGCGGGTTGGGTGGGTGCTGCAGGCTCAGGCTCCCCCTTCCCACCTCAGGAACAAGACTGGCATTGGGTGTTTGCCCCTTTTCCTTTCCCTCCCTGCACGATTTTTTTTTTTCCTTACTCATAAAAATGATGAGAGGGAATTCACCACAGATGGCACAGCACTGGCTCGGGCCGGGTGGGGGATCTGTCCAGACACCAAAGCAGCAGCTCCTGACTACACACTGCCTTCACAACAGAGAGTGGGACACCACAATCAGGGAACTTGCCTCATTTGCTTACTGTGAAGGCATCCTATTGATTATTTACAGCCCTGCAGCAGCCAGCAGTGGCCTCGGTCAGCACTGTACAAACACAGCACACAAACCCTGCTCCCTGCCCCAGGAAATTTGTTTTCTTCTTCTTCCACCAAGATAATTAACAGCCTGTTTGACAGGAATCCCTTTTCAAAGGCCCTCTTTCCTCAGCTGTGATGCTCTCAGAAGAAATGGAGGAGCCATTTTTCTGAGCTCGACTCAAATTTTTTGTGGTTACACGAGGACCTCAAAACCTTCCAAAATTAATTTTTTTTTTAATGCAAAACCTTTTAAGTAAAAATCCGTGTAATTGCAACCTGAAGTGATGTGGGATCTGTGAATGGCTCTCTGATTAATTCTTCTGCAAGGTGAGCCTGCTCTCTCTGTTCTACTGAACAAGTGTACACATATTATTGGGATTAATGCTGCATAATACATAATTAATGAAACTGCATAAATATGCAGATTTGGAATTGCAGATTGACTGCCACGGCTCTGTCCCCGAGCACTGGAGTAACTGATTGGATGCTCGTTATTTCCATATTTCAAACTGTTTCCCTGTGAACATGAGCAGCCCAGTAACTCTGGGAGGGCAGATGGCACCAGTGACCATCTCCAAAACCCGAGGGCAGGGATGTGTGCCTGCCAGGCACAGCCCAGGCCCTCCTGTGCCGAGGGGTGGGTGCACAGGCACCTGCTGCAGCCCTCTGGCAGCAGGCAGCTCCAGAGAAATGTTTCAAAATCCATAAAACAGGTGTATCTGGTGCTGCAAAACTGGGAAGCAGCAGCAGTGTCACACAAGAGGCAGGAGAGGCTGCTGGGGAAGGAGCAGGGAACACTCGTGGGGGTTCTGAGCCCAACAGCAGGTGAGGTGGCTGAAGGTGAGAAAGGCTTTGGAAATAAAGTGGTTTCTGGCCAATTCCTCAGGTCTTTGGGGTGGGACATCAGCAGGAGCTTGTCAACAGTTCCCAGTTAGTTCCCAACTAACACACAACAGCCTCACCACCCATGACTCACCAAAGCACACTGATGGAACAGGGCAAAATGGGCACCAGCTCTCCGGGCTGGCATGGCAAAGGCTGCCCTCCTCTCAGTCAGGATGAGTCCTCTCCCTGCACTTTGCCAAGGCACGTACAGAGATTTCCTGCCGGGCTTTGGTGCCCTGCTGGTGATGGGGCAGCTAGAGCAGAGCCACAGAAGGGCTGTGTTGGTGAGGATTATCCCCTGATAGCAAGTGGGAGCAGGAACCTGGGATTTGCTGATGGATGGATCTGCCCTCGAGCTCTCAGGGGTGTGTTCCAGGTGTCCCAGAGCAGCAGATCTCTTGTTCTGCTTCGTGCTGCTGATTTGCACTGTTGAGGGTTTATGTCAGGAGTTATGGCACGCTGCTGAGCAGGTTCGGATCTCACCCCAGGAGTTTGATCTGCAGATCTCTGAGGTTTGCCTGAGGAGGACTGCAAGCATTGTTCCCATTCCTCACATTTACAGGATCGAATTCTTACTTGTAGAAAAGCAAAAGCTTCCCCAAGAGGTGTTTGGGAAATGTTTTTACTTTAAAGTGCAAGTTTCCTATGGATGTCTTCAGATGTTTATTGAGGGGGAATAAATGAAAGTGTGAGGATGTGCTGTGTTAGGAGGGATGGGAATTGCAGCTCAGTGCATCACAACTTCTGGAAAGCACAGCCAGGTGCCTGATCTGCCTGGGGTGATACCTGTGTGGAAGATGACATCCCTGGGGAGCCCAGGATCGTGGAGAAGCACAGCACTCTGCTCCTGCATCTTGACATGCAGAACAGCCACACAGGCTGGGGCACCTCTGCCTGCCCCCTCCTGCTCACCTCTGGGTGCACAGAGCATTTATCCCTCAGATCAATCAGGTATCCTGACCTCCCAACACCGGCTACAGTTTTAGGGAGTCTCATTGGAGAGGCTCCATCAGCCACAGGGCCAGTGCTGCTTTTCCAACCAGTGACCTCCACGTCCCCCAGCCACTCTGGCAGAGAAGGAAATGGGAGGAGGGGGGGATAAAATAGTGGGGAAGGAGGGCATCTGAGTCAGGCTTAATTCTTTCAAGGTCAAGCAACGTGTTCTCAGTGATGAGTTGAGCCCCACTTTTTTCATAATAAAACAATTGCTTAGCCAGATATTTTCCCTTCCAATTTTTTTCTCGGGTAATGTCTGTATTCTTGTCCTTTGCAAGATAACTCCCACTGCAAGGGCCTCAAGCAATCCCTTTCTTCTGGAAAATATCACAGGACAAAAGCAGAGCAGTAGCTTGACCTGAGCTTTGGGAACATGGGGGTGAGCTGGTGCAGTTGGAGCTGGGGAGCTGGGGATGGCTGATCCATCACAATCCTCCCTCAAGATGAGACAAGCAAGTGAGAGATGAGACCCTCGGAAAGAGAGGAGGGGGACAGGTGACCTTAATTGCTCTGTGATTATTGATAGGGCAACTTGTCTTCATGATGCAAATTACCCTATAAATAAAAGTAAAACAACTACAGGAAGCAATTTGCCGCTTTGTTAGAGCTAAAGTAGACTGAAAATTAAATCAAGACATAGGATTGCTAATTCCACAGGGGTCTCCTGGAGCCCGTGCTGGCAGGGCCAGGAGCATGGGTCATGAGGGTAACTGAGTCACAGCTGCCTCGGGAGGGAGGCCAGGACAACGGGTCCAGTCCAGGGACCAAATGACCGGTGGGGGTGAGGGCGTTGCCTTCCTGCACCACTGCCTGGGCACCAGGGACCGGTGGCTGATCCCTGTTGTGTGGTGAAGCCCTGCAGGACCCTGGGCTGCCCAAGCACAGGGGCTGTGCTCTCGCTGTGCTGAGGCAGCATTTTCACCCCAGTAAGTCCTCACCCTGTTGCATCCTCGCCCCAGTGCTCACGGTGCTTCCCCCCTCCCCAGAGCAGGAGCGGTGCCCAGTCCTACCCCTTGCTCCCAGGGCGGGGCAGAGGGAGCAAACAGGCAGGGCTGGCGGGTTTGGCAGCTGGCTTTTGCCAGGGAAATTAAAATGCATTATTTTGTCACCAAGTTGCAGCTTTTCTCAAAATACTGGCATCCACAGAGATTTTCTCCAGCCCCAAAGGAGCACTTTTAAGTGCTTCATTTTAAGTAGGTACTTCTTTCCCTGGTCTTTTTTTGATTTAATTTTTCGTGTTTGTTTTCAAACCTGTCAGAAAGCACTGATATTTCCAAGCTTTGTTGTTGTGGTGGTTGTTGTCTCCCTCCTGATGCTTTCCTTTCCCATTTCTGAGCATCCTCGCTGGTTCTGCACAAGGCCCCTGGAGACTGTGCAGCAGCAGGACACGGTGCCAGAGCCTCTGCCTGGCTGGGCGAGCTGCTCTGCTGCTCAGGGCTTTGAAGCTGCGGGAGGATCACGCTGTTGTTTCTTCAGGAAACCATGAAACGCTTTGTGGAGTGACATCAGTGGGAACAATAAGGGCAGGGACCCTCAGCAGAGCCCTGGTGCCTGGTGTGATGCTGGCGCTGCAGGGGGGGTCACCAGCAGCCCCCAGCCGCCCGTGGCCCCGCTGCCCGTCCTGTGCCAGCTCTTCCCCCAGCCCTGGGCAAACAGCCCGTGGAGCTCAGACCCCGCTGCCTGTCTCAGACGTGTGAGGAGATGGAAAATGCACAACCTTCACGGGCAGATTTTTCCAGCCATTACTCTCCCTCCCGCAGTCTGATCCTTATTCCACCCCAGTGTCCTGCTCCTGCCCGGAGACTCGAGGTCCCCCCGGCCCTGGTCCTTTCTCCTGAGAAGGTAATTCAGGTTTAATGAAGGCATTCACCCTTCTTCTTGATCTCATTTGAGCTCTTTAATGTCTCTTTCTGTAACTCGTTCTCTTCATCTCATCAACAGTTTTGTGGCTTTCTTTGACACCTCCAACATGCATTTACAAATGTTGACACCAGGGCCATGGGCGATGTTCTGGTGTCCCTCTCACCAGTGCCAGGCAACTTTACTGTGCCATAAAGTTATTTCACACACCTACTTACTGCTCCTTTCTGTATATCCCGTGAATGAATTAGCTCTTTATCACAAGGTCAGGGCACTGTGCCTGTGGCCTCTCTTTGCTCAGATGCTTTACAAAATTGTCAGGGAACGGGAGCACTAAGAGCTCAGCAATCTCAGCCAGTTCAGCACTCAGGAGTGTCCCACAATTCACCAGCAGCCGTGACAAATCCATCTCATCCATCCATGTTTTGGTGCCTTGCTCCTTCCAGTTCCCTCCTCTTCAGCTCATGAGTTCATGGCACATGTGTGTTCACTGGGGAAAGCCATGTCTGGCTCTTCAGTTACCCTTTCTCATGGATGAAAAGGGGTCATTCATCAGTGATTGCAGCTCAGCCACTCAAGAGAAAAGCCACATGTTTTCCTCAGCAATGGAAAGAGGCCTCTTGCCTCTTGCAAGGGCAGGCACCCAAGCCTCCAGGCCCCTGGATCTGCAGTTATGGGACACAAAGGATTTCCTCCTGTGTGCCTTTTCCTTCAGAGCTTCTCTTTCAAACAGAAATGTTCAATGAACTTCAGAAATAGTTACTTTCTCTGTAATTAAATCTGTGTGTGTGTGTGTTTGCTGCAGAGATTTAGATTTTTATTTAAAACAAACCAACAATGTCTTTGTCCATACAAAGAACAGCATGGAGTCTCTAAAGGGATGAGGGAAGCAGCTCCTGTGAACCTGTGCTGTAGGGGTGTGGTCCTGGAGTGAAGGTGGTGTATCTGCCTGGTACCTTTTCCAGTGGAATGAAGAAAAGCAGAGGCAGCACATCAGAGCCCCCAGCAATATCTCCCCAAACCCAGCTGCATTTTCACTGTCAGTATTTGGTTTGTATTAACTTCTCTTAGAATAATGCCTGGGGTCACTGAGGGGTCAATGCCCCTGCACCAGGACCCTTCTAGGTGCACTACAAGTGCTGTAACCACACAGGGGGCAGGGGCAGGGACAAGGAGGAGACCGGCTGAATGTAAAGGTGCTGGAGGCAAAGTTGCCCATGACTCAGCTCACCGGTGTCCCACTGGCACTGCAATCCCACGGTGGCTGCTCATCCCCTCCTGGCTGATTCAGGGAAGGGGAGGGGAGGAGCTGGCACAGGGCTTGGCTGCACAGGATCCCCAAGGCTGCAGTGGCTGTTGTGGGGATTGCTAAGGGGAGGCACAGAGGCAAGGTGGTCAGTCCTGCAGAGCTTCAAGGGGGTTTCAGATTGTACCAGTGTATTTAAAAGAGAATTTAGAATGGAAAATGAATGTGATGGAAAAGGTGCAGCTGAGCCCAGGAGCAGCTCAGTCCAGAGGAGACTGTGATGCTGAGCTGAGCCAGGAACAGGGGCTGTAGGGCTCCCCTTGGAGAGCTGCCATCACACCAAAACCAAGAGAAAGGAGATAAAACCCAAGTGGACAAGGTGGAGGAGGGGAAGGCAGGACAATTCTATTAACTGAAACAATGTGCTGTATTTCAAACATTAAAAACTCATGACTCTGTACATGGTAAGTACCTGATGCAGCAAAGGAGGAGAAGGAAACCAAAGCCATGGTTAAACAATGCACAAGACTTTGGAGTCTGGTTTGTATTAAATCCATTTGGAGTCTGAGTTTCTCCTTTGACAGCTGGCCTCACTGCTCAAAGGGAATAAGAAAGTTTTTGTTTTTCAAAAAAAAAAGTGTAATGGATTTCTTATGTACTAGAAAAGAAAAGCTCTCTGAGCTGGATCACCTATTTTCTTGTCAAAAGACTTTGGACAAAACCTAATCATGAATAAAATGCCCCGTGATTTTTCAAAGAGCTCTTCTATTTGAAGTGAGCTTTTTTGAAATGAGAGGCAGGACCTGAGTAATGCAGCACGGGGTGGGAGGCAGCTCACACACCTTGCCCCAGGTGCCCCAGCTCCAGGCCTGTGGCCAGGCTGGTTGGCACCAACACTGCCCCCACTCAGAGTCACCAGCCCCGGGACAAACACCCCCAGCTCCCACTGCCCCCAGTACTGACACTCTCACAGGTACTTCCATAAATCAGCACAAAGCTGAGAGGTGTTTCTGGTGAATTAAAGGCTTGGGTTTTTTCTTGGCCCTTGCCAGTTGTTTATGGACACTCAGTAGCAGAGAGGACACCGGAATTTTAATTGTCCTGGAGCTCTAATAGGTGTAATAGCCTCGTGTGTTACATATGCATTAATTAAGTAACACTGCATTTAGCTCCAAATCATGCGGAAGGCGCACGCTGTGTTTGCACAGACATAAATATCTCCTCCGTTAGAGTGCAGGCAGCAGCTCTGCTCCCCCTGCTTCCACCCTGGGGAGAACGGGAGCCTTGGAAAGCTCATCCCTGGGTACTCCAAGTCCACCGGGTAGGAGCTCAGCACTTGCACGTCTCCTCCCTGGAGATGGGCTTTCTGCAGCGACGTGTCTTGTGTGACTCCAGCACAGGGCGAGCCCTCTGCAGGGATTCACACCTTACCCCCAAAAACGGGGTACCTACCATGGGGTCCCTCATTACCCACATTTTTCAGCCCTATTCTGTAACTGAAAACCCCCTCCTTAAGGACAGTGTGGAGAGCAACTGCAAGGGGAAAAGGGAAACAAAAGGATACAGCATCATCAGTGTAATATATTCTCCTCGTGATCCACAGGGAACTTCCATGCCTCAGACAGGAACATAACACCAGGTCAGCGGTGGAGAGCTGCTCCTGTCAAATCCCAGGATTGCTGCTCTCACTTTGTTGCTTCAGAGCAACCTGGTTCTGAAGCAAAATAGGAAGTTGGAATCCCACGTGTTGGATGAGCTCAGATACACAGGCTGCACAAATATTTGGAGGAGTATTCGAGTATTTGCTTTCACCAGGCAACATTATACACTGTGGATTAATTATCCAGAGTATGGTCCTGACTGGGGTTTGGATGATTAAAGCTGTGCTGGAATTCCAGAGGATTACTTAAATGTGCAGCATTAGTGAAGGTAAAACATCTTCAATATCCCTTTCCTGCAGCCTCCATTTCCTTGAGAGAAATATGCAGATTAGAGCTCGGAATTAATCTGCAGAGGCTCCAAGCCGGGCTCCTGCCTCTGAAGAGCATTGGGAGGTGTGGGGTGAGGAGAGGGAGGGCTCTGGAAAGGAGGATAAGGAGGGAGAGATATTTTGTATGTTTGTAAAACAATCACGAGAAGCGAGCGAGTTATTCCACACGCTTTAGTCGGGGAGAAAAGAGCCTGGATGCAGGCACAGTAAGTGCAATCTATATGTGTAATTAAGAAATGATTTCCTGAGATCTTCCTTAAAACACGTCTGAATATAGATCTCCAATTTGCATAAATAACTTACGCCTTTCACTTGTGCCTGGTGGAAAACACACAACATCGCTCTCGCTCCCTGCGTTCCAGAGCCTCCCCAGCTCGGGGGAGGATTTGCCATATTACACGATTCTTCCCAATTGTAATCAGCCTCAAATCTGAATAAAAGCAGCAAATGGCTGACTGGCACCCAGGCTTCCCTGCCTCCCTGCCCCCATGGCAGCGGCAGTGGCAGCTCCGAGCGGGAAAGACGCGACTGCAGCGCTGGGTTTGCATTAGTATTCATGGAGCATCCACCTCCAGAGAGGATTAATAGACTCTGATGCCTAATATCCTGGAGAACAATTAATTTGCCCACAGTTTTGTCATGGTTGAAAGTCAAATGCTGGAACAGATCGATGCACTGAGCTGCAAGTTGAACACTGCAACCTTCTGCTGGAGCTGAATTTTAATTTTCCCATCATCATTTCCCTCCGTTCCCAGCACACCAGTTTTCTAATAGATCTAAAAGCCTCTTACCTTCTTCCATCACATGTTGGGCTTCATAACAAAAGTCCACGTTGATTGTTCAAATATTAGAGCCTTGTATTGCTCTCCATTACGGGATTAGAGATGTTCAAGGCCCCTTGTGTTTTGACCTTTTCCTGTCTCGTTTCTCTTTAAATGGTATGAAAAATGCCAACCTTCTGTAATTAAAGCCAAAATGGAATGGAGAAATAAAGCTTTTTTCCTTTTAATTATTCAGTATTTAGGTTCCCATTTTGATAGAAGTGTTTTTTGCAGTTATGGAGGCTGGGGTTTATCAAAGCTGGGTCAGCAGCTCCGTCGGGAAGGACAGGCAGTGCTGTGCCAGCCCCCAGAGCCTGTGGCAGCTGGAGCCACTGCCCTGAGTCTGCACTGGCCTGGGACCTCATTCCTTCTTCCCCCAGGTCATCCAGTGAGTCTGTGCAAGCCACTCAGTCAATGCACACAGGGGAGAAAATATATCACTAAACAGACTCAGGTGGTTGTTGCAGGGAAGTAGTGTAAGGACTGAAAAAAAATTACTGCTTATACGTATAAATATATAAATAAAACCCCTCAATGGCAGCTGAAGCCCAATTCTGCTGACACACAGAGTCCAGGCATCCCCACAGGGTGCACAGTGCTCAGGCAGGGAGTGGGCTGGGGCAGCCCTGCAGCTCTCCTGGCCCTTCCTTTGCTCCCAGAGGCTCATCTCTCCCTGGCAGCAGCTCAGAAAGCTCTGGGCACACAGGAGGGGTGATGGACACCAAGGAGCAGGACCAGGAGCATGGATGAGCTGGCTGGAGGCACTTCCCTGCTGCCTCCCAGTTCTCCCAGTGGAAATAGCAACACGTTGCCAGAGTAAGGCTTCAGGACCAACATGAAGCAAGTGTGCAATAATGGGAGGGGATCAAATCCCACCAAATGCAGCCCCTGGGGCTGGATTCTCCAGTCTCTGCAAAGGGGGTCAACTGCTTTTAGCCAAAATCCCACAGCATGGAAGGCAGGAGAGGATCCTGTCCCACTGCCTGCAAGGAAAAGAGCAGGCTCATGGCACTGTGCCCCTTGGTACTGTGCCCCTTGTACACCAGCAGCACCAGGGAGGCTCCTGCTACAGTCCTTGGCTTTTCCCAGGAAAAAAAGGGACATAATGGGTTAAGGGCAGGACTGTATGACTCTCCCCAAGCTATTGTGCTGTTCCCTCAGTGCTTCTGGTGTCCAGGCTTTTGTGGTTTAATTACAGTCTGCTCCAAATGGTCTCAGCCAACAGATCAATAGATCAGGAACATTAGAATTGTTAATTTGAATGGCTGATTTGAATTTAAGTGCAACTTCAATTTAATCATTTTAGAAATGAAACAGCATACAAGGGCCCTCCTTCTCCTGCTCCTCACCCAGCACAGCAGCTCCAGCACCCTGTGGGGATCACAAAACTCCCTTACATGCCCAATTCCCTTCAGTCAGGAGCTAAGCCCTGTGAACTGCTGGATCATGACAAAAGTGGAGGTTTTAGCAGCCTTTCCTACAAGCATGGTAATCCCAAATCCAGCAGTGATTAACTTGGACTCAAAGCTCCACTGCAGAAATTAATTCTAAATCAGGGTCCTGGAGCCATGTCTCTCCAAACCCTTTCCAGTGCTGATTGCTGATGTATGAGCAGGCAGAAAATGGCCCAAGTTCCTCAGTTTTCTGGATTCACCCAGGAATTGTGCCTGCCTGGAGCAGCCAGTGCAGTCAGGAGTCATGGTAAGTGCAGGGATTCCCCAGTGCCACCAGCATCAGCTGTGGTGGCTTCTGGCCAAGAATGTAGCACGGCCTCATGTCTGTAGAGTCACCCTGGACATCAGCAAAATAAAGCAGAAGCACATAAGGAAATGTGTAGGACAGAGTGTGTTCCCATAGCCATTTCAGAGGCACCAACTTTCAGAAAAATCCCAGGTTAAGGCAGATCCGGAGGGGCCCCCTGGGTCCCACAGGCAGCTCCAGCTTTCTTCCCAGCAAAGAAAACCTGCAGCTGAGTTATGCAGGAAAGCCAGGGGCCTTTGCTGGGCAGGGGACTGTGCTGAGAAACACGGGAAAAGAGGGATTTTGAGGAAGCAGAAACAAGGGGCAAAGGTCTGCCAGGTCTCTTATTCGCCACTCAGTGTCAGTCCCATGACCCCAGCAGCGCTGAGCCCATTCCTGCAGCCAGACCTGTGACTGCTTTTGGAAAGGTAAAAGCCAGACTGAGACCCCAAAGTCCGGCCCTCAGACCGAGCTTTTCTCTGTGGCAGATCAAACCAACCATTTTTCTCAGTGTTATTTTGTTATCCAGCGCATCAGCCTGACTGACAAGCACCGGCTGCATCCTGAGAGCAATCTGAAGGCAGCCCAGGGAACCCGCCCAGATTGTGCTCAGAAACTTTGCAGAGCAGACTGGGCTCTGCTTGATGCAGGAATTTCACAGCAGGAACAAAGGGAACTTTGCAAACACAGCTTTGAAACGGAAGTAATTTCATCCAGCATGCTCGCAGGAAATGGGAATCCATCTTCCAGCACAATCAAACACAGAGCTGTGCAGGGGCATAATTATTAGGGGAATGATGGCAACAGCAAAGAAGCTCATCAGTCAGAAAGCTGCATAATTCTCAAACTGTCTCTTACGCTGAACCACCTGGACCTAAAGTAACATTTGCAGAGATGAATGGATCTGCCTGCCCAACGTGCCTGAAGGAATGTCAGCAGAAGGGTCACTGCAGGCATCAGACGTGCTCTCCAGCCCCTGTGCCAAGGACCAGCACCAGTCCTTCCCTCCTGTCCCTCTCACTTGTGAGACCACAGAAAGCCAGAGAAATTCTGGGTTTGCTTTTGAGGTGTTTTTTAGAATCTGTGTCCTTGATTCCCAATGCAAGCAATGGCAGTGGGCAGGCAGAGGCTGTGGGCAGGCAAAGACCAGACACCACTGTGAGGATTTGCTGATGTGATTCTCTTTGCCCCTCCCCAGAGGTGCCACACATTCACAGCTCGGTGGTTCTCTCCAAGGATTGTTGGCTCTGCTGGATGCCACGACAATGGAGACAAGGAAAGGCTCGATCTGGTGGGACTCCCACCACCCTCGTGCCCAGGCCAGACCTCGGTGCCAGTCCCTGGCCAGACAGAACATCCTGACACACCCAGGGGCAAGTGGGCTCTGCTGAGCGTGGCCACCAGAGTGCAGGTTATCTGTTGGCAGGAGGGAAAGGTCTGAATCTGCTGAAAGGCCAACTGCAGCCCTCTCACCAAAGCTGCCTGCAGAACAAGCCCCAGCCCATCCAGGCAGGGTCCTCAGAGCCCACTGTGACGGGTTTGGTGCAGATGTTCTTCCACTCCCTCACACCTGCAGGGGACCCACACGGATGTGGGGGCTTAACCAGCACTTCCAGCCTCACAGAGCTTCCTCAAAACTGCTGCAAAAATCCCCACTAATATTCCAGGCTTCCCTTTTTTAAGCATTTCAGTTTTGTGGAAAACGCAAAGCTCTGTCCTGGGGAGCTCGTTCCGAGGGAAGAGTGGGATTAAGGACTTCAAAGGGGAGTTTCACCCTGTGACAAGTTCTTAGAAGAGACCCTGTCCAAGAGTTATCACATCTCTCCAGCAAAGGAAAAGATCTGCCATGAGAATCCTTCTGGGCTTGTGGACTTGTGCAGAGGAGGAGATTTCTGCCAGCAGCGGCTGCTCTCTGATGGGAAGCACACCCTCCTCTTGGAGGTGTGAAATCTCCAAGGAGGGCAGAGCTTTTTCCCACGTGGCAGCCAAGGAACACGCCAGCAGAAGCTTGTGCTATTTCAGGAAGGCAGGAAAGGAATGAAAAGGCTTTCAGAGGACTGAAAAGCCAACGTGGGATGGATGGAAGGATGACAACTGGCTCCAACTGAGAGAGAAAAACCGACAGGCTGCAGAGGAGAGAGGGAATGCATCCTCTGAGTGCAGGAGAAGGCTCCTGACACATCACAGGGCCACCCCAGGGCTCACACTGGGAGTCAGGACACTACAGCACCCAGCCATCCCCACTCCCAGCAGCATCCCTCAGGGTGTCACACCTTGTGGCAAGGAGCCTCACGTGGAACGGGGTGCAGGTTGTGCTCTTTGTCAGGGCTGGAGAGCAGGGGGGCAGGGAGCAGGCCAGGTATGAGCCTGGGTCACAACAGCTACAGAAACACCAACAGGAAAAGGACCCTTTGTTCCCTTTGGCTCAACAACTGCCCCAAGTCTCCTCATTGGTGCATTATCCTTGGACTCCTCCCTTTCCATCACGCTGCTCTTTGAGAGTCTCCAAAGCACCTTTGAATACAAAGAACTGCTCAAAAATAGTTCCCTGGCCTGCAAACACAGATGATGCACAGCAGCAGGCTCCCCTGGCAGACAGCGTGTGCTGAACTCTTTTTGACATCTCTGCTTTTGCTCTTCCACAGGAAAAGGAAAGCAAATCCATTCTGCTTTCTGTGGCATTCACTCCTCACCTCTGGGTGGTGTCTTAGAAATCAAAAGTAAATCCATTATTTTGCTTCTTGTCTAAGGGCTCGGAACCTTTCACAGATGTTAAGGCCACTTATGAGTGACTGGATTTGTATTTCAAGCTCCTGGCTGTATTTTTCATGCATCTTAAGTACTGACAATGGGAGAGGTAAATACACAAACTCAGCAAGGATGCTCACATACAACCAGATTAGACAAGCAACAGAGAAGCAAATTTATCTGTCCCCATGTTCTGGTCATCCCCAGGGCAACTCACCTTCAAAATACTCTCTTAAAAATCTCCTGGTGTGTATCGAGTTTGCAGCTCCCTTTCTTCCCTGCAAGTGGAAGAACCTTCACAAATTTCACCTGCAACTCATTTGTCGGGGCTGGATAGGGGAGAGAAGAGATGCTCCTCTTCCACCCCATGTGACGTTCAGCCACTCTCTGGACTCAGTGCTCCTCTGTGGTGTCACACCATTTCCTGCGTGGATGATGTGCTCTCGGGAGCCTTGTGCATAGATCCATGATGGGGAGCCACATCATTTTTTATTTTTTTTTTCCATGAGCAGGTGCAAAATATAATGTCCCTGATTTTCAAGATCTGATTAAACTGTCATAGATGTGGAGCACCCTCAATAACTCCCAGCACCAGAGAGGGATGGCTTATTACAGCACTGCACCCTCCAATGCCAGTGAGAAGCATCTCTCAGCATTTCAATTACAAACTGAATTCCCGGGATTTGTTTATTTAAATTGGAGGAATTTGGTGCTCCCAGAAGCCTGTAACCCCCAGGCTGGAGTCCAGCAGGCACAGCCACATCCCAGTGTCCTCATCTCCAAGGGCAACTACTGGTCCACAGCAGGGATGCCCAAGCCACAGGACCTCAGAGCCAACAGGCCACCAGGGCAGGGGCAGCAAGGGGCACAGAGCACACCGAGCTCAGCAAGTCCTCCCTGCCCTTCCTTAGCTGTTCTTTGGCAAAGCTGTTTCCAATATTGGAATTGAATGCTTAACTGTTACACCGATGGAATAAATTAAATTGAACCTTTTATCCCAAAATCTTCTCCATAAGAAAGAGACATCTGAGGGCTCTGGCATGCTGACAGGTATTCCTTCCCTGGGGGCTGGCAGGGGGGTCACAGATGTCCCTGGCTGACGCCAGCCAGGGCAGGGTATCCACATTCCAGTGCTCCAGCCAGTCACTGGCCAGAGGGATGGGCTGGACTGGTATATGGGCACTGCCCAACTGTGGGAGGCATTGCCCAGCTGTGGGAGGCACTGCCCAGCTGTGGGAGCATTGCCCAGCTGTGGGAGGCACTGCCCAGCTGTGAGAGGCACTGCCCAGCTGTGGGAGGCAGTGCCCAGCTGTGGGAGGCACTGCCCAGCTGTGGGAGGCACTGCCCAGCTGTGAGAGGCATTGCCCAGCTGTGAGAGGCACTGCCCAGCTGTGGGAGGCACTGCCCCTGGCAAAGGATCTTTTTCTCTGGCAAGTGCCAGCCACCTGCACAGTGTTGCCACGGGCTTGCACCAGGACAGGAATTGGCCAAATAATTGCTGTGGGCCCAGTGTGCCACAGCCACCCCGAGCACCCAGAGATCTGCTCTACCACTCCCAAGAGCTTTTGCTGTGCACTTGATGCCGTGCAGGGATGAGCCAGACCAGCTCCCAGACCAGCCTGTGCTGAGCCTGGCCTGGCTAATTCAGAGCAAGGTGCTGCACTGGTGTCATAATCCACAGGCAAGTTGTTGTGCCGTGTCCTTGTTTCATATTCAAAGGTAGATGTGCTGATGCTGGAGCTAAAAAGCCCCAACTATTCAAATTAGCAGCCAGTGCCAATGGTTGCCCTCCCTTCCCGTCCCCGTGCTGAAATAGGAGCTGCTGTCCCTGCACACAAACACATGCTCAGCATCTGAGTCCAAAGAAGGCTCCAGCACCATGAAAAGAACAGGGAGAAGGTGCAGCAGAGTGGGAGCTGCCATCTGGGCTCACAGCTGCACCTTTGCCAAGGTGCAGATGGAGGATCCCTTCCTCTGCCTCGTGTTTGGCCCTGGAAGGTAAGGGATGATGGAATGAATAAGCAGCTTTGCCTGGGGCCTGGTCACTATTTGGGAGCCAATGTTAATCCCAAGCCCCTCGAGCTCCTGAGCAGCACTAAAGGAGGTGCCAGGGCAGACCCCGTGGGGACACTGGCTCAGCTCCTCTGGCAGCACTGGCAGTGGTGGGGTGGTCCCCGGATGGGGCAGGGCTGGTGCCATGTGGTGCCTTCCTCACCTTCAGGTTCTCTGGTGTCCATGGAGTGATACCTGGCTTCCAAGGGACACAGAAAACAAGAATGTCTGACTGGGAAGGACAAGGATATTATAGGAATAAGGAAGCTTGATGCCAGTGAAAGGAGGAGCTTGGACTCTACAGAAGAAGAAGGAGGGGGGGTTCGTTGCTGCAAGCAGTGAGATCTTTTCTCCCAGTCAAGGGCTGAAGCCAAGCTATGGGCTGAACATACACATGCATTAACAGGGGAGGTCTGGGCATGAGCCAGACCTGTCTTAAAACACATATAGGAAATAACAACGGCATGAAAACACTTGTGAGTAGTTCTTTCCTTCTCCAAGGATGACATTCTTGGCTCTCCTTCTTTAAGTCACACATTACCTAAATTCCTCCTGTTTCTCTTACCCCATTCATCCCCAGTCAGGTTGGGACCTGGAGTCCTTTCCCACAGTTATTCCCCAACACCACTTCTGAAGTGGAAAGGGATGAAGGATGGTGGAGGGGGAGCCCAGGCAGTGTGGGCAGGGACTCCTGCAGACACCAGCTGCCCCCAGCACCCCAGGACTCAGCAGCCTCCCTCCACTGAAGGGCCATGAGTGATACTGAGTGACCATAGGGGTTATCTCGCTGTCTCCTTTTGCCCCATCAGCAAGAGGCAGAGCAGGAACAGCTCTGGAAAGAGAGAGTGAGAATATTTCTGGTGCCTGTACAGTACTCAGGGGCTGTCCAGTGCTCAGGAATTCCACAAACCCATGGGATCATTCACTGGTACAGGAAGGCACATGTTTGACTCCGAGTTTCTCTCCTGCTGTCCCAAGGGTTTGGTGTTGTGCTGACTTCCCAGCAGGAGAGCAACGTTCCAGCCTCCTCCTGCTGAGCTCCCAGGGCTCCTGTCTGCTCCTTCAGAGCTCACTCCTCAGTGAAAGGAACCCACTGCACCCTACCCACTGCATCCTCAGCACCAAAAAGCCAATTCCAAACCCAAAGCCTCGGGGAGGCAGAAGCCTGAACAGCCAGAGCAGTCGCAGACTGAGAGGGGGTGGTGACACAAACTGGGGGACGTTTGAGCCCTCTTACTGCTGGGCTGGGCGGAGGAGGGATTCCTTCCTCGGGCCAGGAGCATCATGTCTGTTGGGCTGGGTGCTCGGGGAGCCAGGAACACCTCACCCACCAGGCAAAGCTGCAGCACCTTGACACGTGTCCTGTGCCCACTGCATTTCATGAGCCTGATGAAGTGCGGGAGCAGAAATGATGGAGCACAACGGAGGGCTGGGAGGCTGCCTGGCCACAAGAGCTGCCTTGGATCCGGGTTGTTCAGACAGAGGAATGAGCTCATGAGCAGATGGGAGGAAGGCGTTGCTTGTTCCACAGAAATCTGGGCTAGAGCAGACACCGCGAAAGGCAGCACAGAAAAGCATTGTGTGCAGGGTGGGAACGGAGCCGGATGCGAAGCGGGGAAGGTGCAGGGGGTGTCTGCTTCCCTGCTCCCGGCAGCAGCCACAGGAGCATCCAGGCAGCCAACCCACAGCCTCCAACTCAGCTGCGAGCCTGGCACCGACCTTCACAGGGGGAGCTCCGCTGGGCACTGTGTCCGCTCGGGGACGAGTGCTGGCAAAGGACAGCGCCGGAGGTGCCACCACAGGACACACTCCCGGGGGATTCGGGCACACTGCAGTGCCCAGCAGTGCCAGGGAAGGAGATGTTTGCAGACAGCAAAACTTAGGGCTTTTTCTTCTTTTAAATAAAGTCAATTATTTATTCATGCACAAAACACAGGTTATTGTTTGCTAAACAAATCTGTGCACCAGTCTGTGTGCAGCTCCCCATATGTGCCAAACGCCCAGATTCTGAACAAATTGTGCCTCGGTTTGTTCATAACTCTCTTCAGTGGGAGACCAGAACTGACCAGGGAGGGAAGAGATGTGCACCAGGGCTGGGGCTGAGTGAGGAGCTGCCAGCGACTGTGTCACAGCCAGCACCATCCAGCAATGCCCTGGAGCCATCCCAGGCAGCAGCAATGGAGCAGGGAGCAGCCAGGGAGGGCTCAGCTACTCCAGTTCCATCCAATCTCATCCATGGTACCATCTCAGAGACACACTCAGGAACACCAGCACTAGGGACAGCATCTCTGCAGCAGCCCAGGCACAGAACTAATGCCTTGCAGGGCTTTGTTATCACAACACCACACGGTTAAATGTCCTAAGCAATCTTTTTTTAAGGAAAACAAGTCTTTAGAAACAGAGGTGACCCCAGAAGCGATAAGTGAAGAGGTGCACCTGAAAGTCTGTTATCAGCTATTTGTGCCTGGCTCTGCCTCAGATTTCTCATTTCGATGTGACGGCAGCTGAAAATTGGATAGATACTGACTTCACCTCAAACAAGACTTTCTCTTTTTGTCTTCAAGGGCAACTTAAGTGCTTTACCCTCTGAGGTCGGAAAGAATCACAGGATGCTGGAAAAGGAGCTTTCTGGAGCAGGAACCACAGGGCTGCTCTGCAGCACAGTTTGATAATTAAACTCCACGGCGAGGGAAGTGTGAGGGAGGCTGGGAAAGCACAAGTTTGTCCTTATAATCAGGTGTTGATGATGTGTGCCTTGAAAACAAAAGGCAGGTTTAATTTCCAGCATTGTGACTGATTCCAAGCCGTGTTCTGTCACCAGCACTGCCTCCCACATCCCAGAGGGACCCAGCTCAGGGAGATGCTGGTGGGGCTGGCACTGGCACCACTGAGGGCTCATCCTTGGGAGACACATGCCAGGAAAAGGAAGGGAGGAAGGGGCAAAGGGCAGAGGGTCGCTGGATCTCAGCCCGAGAGCCAAGTCCTCCATGCACAGCAGCATAGCTCATGAGGAATGAACCAGAACCCATTCCCTTCCCAGTGCAAAGAGTGAGGCCAGAGAAGGGACCATCAGGACGCTGAGACAATGGGACACGACTCCTTCCACAGGAGAGAGGCACAGCCAGAGAAGTGGCAAAGCTCCTGACAAGGCAAGGGGCTGCTGGGAATGAGATAGACCCAACAGTCGACACACCATCACCCTGGCTGGGTCCCAGGGTGGTGTTCCTGCTCCCAGGAGAAATCCCTGAACCTGGTGTGCTGTGACACACAGTTTTTATCAGCTCCATCTCATTTTAGAAGCAGTTCTCAACAAAACTGGACAAAGGCATGAATGCCCCTCTGCCTGCTACAGCAGAGCTCAGCGATGTGGCCAGTGACAAGACGACAGTGACTGGCAGAACCAGTGTGCCACGGCCCACATTGGTGTGTCCCCACCGGTTCCAGCAGGTCCAGCATGTGGCAGAGCCAGCTGTGTGTGAGCAAACACACGGGACATCTGCCTGCAGGAATGCAGAACTCTGGCAAACACAACTGTGGTGCCAAGTCAGCCAGACAACAGTGACTCCAGCTGAGCTCTGAATTAACAGTTTATTTCTTTAGGAAACAGTGCAGTAAATACTTCAGAGAGTTCCCAAACACAGGCGTCTTTTCCTTGGATTCACATAAGCAGTGTGATAATTCGGGTTAAATCACACAGACACCTACACACATTCATCTTCTTTATTTGTGCTTTACAGGCCGTTTGCACATGAATGGAGCCTCCAGACCTGATCCCGAGCCTGCTCACAGTTTTATCCCTGAAGTGCTGAGCTTCGACTTTTCTAGGACAACCTGTTTCCTTCTTTTCTGGCTGTTCTTGGCATTTGCAGGATCCCCTCCCTGTGACTGTGAGCCTTTCCCCCCCTGTCTGCCCCTTCTGCACACCCAGAACCCTCAGTCCCTGCCACAGGGTTCCATTTGCCCAAGACACTGGGAGAACTGAAAACCACAAACATGAAAAGAAATTCAGTCTGACAGAAGGAGATGGAGGGAATGACAGCTCCTGAGACCAGGCAGAGCTGGAAAAGCTGTGATTCTGCTCAGACTGTTCCATACCCAGGAGGTGGGTGGAAGTGACAACTTGAGCAGCCCTCAGATGCTCTGCAGGCTGGAGAGCTCCCCCACCACCAAAACACCTGCATTTTATGCTAATCCTGGGCAGGTCACATCACACGGGCTTCCCAGCAGCCTCTGACAACTAATCCACAGAAATCTTCCCTCTCCCATCTCGGCTCCAGCTCTGTAGCACAAGTGCAGATTCTGAACCAACACATGTCTTCAGCCAATGTTTTTGTCTGTTTTTTCCTGTAACCCCCCATCCAATACAACGTGTGAAGCGCAGATGTGCTGAGGGGGAAAGCTGAGTCCTACAGGCTCATCCCGTGCCAATGCAACTGCTGAAACCTTCCCTGAGAGCACAGCTGGGGAGCAGTGCCATTACAGATGTGCTCTGGTGTGGGCTCCCAACACTTCCTGGGCAGAGGAGCCCCACCAAAGCCGAGTAAACCCCTAAAGCCCTGGAGCAGCTCCAGCCAGGCACACACTGGGACTCTTCTGCCTGGACCTAGGACTGCAACTGGGAACCCACAGCTGAGGGAGGGGATCCCACCTGGAGCACTCTGGGGCTGCCACAGGGGACTCAGGTAGCCTGCAGCTACCCTGGGACAGACAGACACCCACATGTCCTGCCCAGGGGAGAGCCCCAGCACACCTGGCAGCACCCTCTGGGTTCCCCAGGAGACCTCAGCCCTCCAAAAGCCAAACCACCAGTGGGCACCTTGCTCACCACGTCACCCGAGGGAAAACAAAGCACCACAGGACCTGCCCCTGCAGCTCTGGCCCAAATTCCCTCCCTTCCAGGAGAGCAGCTCCCTCCCTGGAAGCAACATCACCCTCCCCAGCAGCCCCCAAGCCCTCTCTTGCACAGCACCTGACACGCTTCCCATGCTCACAGTGCAGGCAGCCCCTCGGGATTCTGCAGGAATGTTCCCCAAGTGACTGCTGAGCTTGAGAGACTCAGCCCAGCTCCACCATTTCCCAGGAGGTCCATGTCGAGCCAGGCCAAAGCAGCCCCCAGTCCCACTTCCCTTTATAATTAGTTGTCTGTTTTTCCAGATACTTCAGTGGGAGTTTTTTCCTGTTAATACCAACAACTGACAGATTACCAGTAAAAGGAAGAGTTTCACAGAATAAACTTCAGTGCATTAATTATTGAGGGATATAATCCAAATTTATTTAATGAATTAATAATAAGTCATAGGGGTATTTTAATAATGAAATACTTCTAGTTGTGTTTCAATAATTACATCTGGCTTTCATAATTACACTGCTGCAGTGAAAATAAAATCAAAATCAATTAGGTGGTAGCAATTCTGTCCCAGGAGTGCCCTGTGCAACTCTAGATCAGGTTTAAAGGGACACAACAAAAATCAATGTTGGTTTAAATTTCCAGTGTGCAGCTAGTTCTCTGCTTTGCTGTTGGAAAGCAGTCAGGGCTTCCCTGTGTACAGCCACTTCAGGAGACAAGGAGCAGCTCTCCTTAGGAGAATCTGGGGGCAGAGCTCTCAAAAAACAACTTCCTTTTGAAGAAAACCTCCAGTTTCTCTCTTAGCCACTGACTGCAGGAGCTGAAGCTGGAGTTCTGCTGGGGCTGCCACCCTCTGGCTCTGGCAAGTGCCAGGAGCCCGGGGCACGGGAGAGAGGAACTAAAGAGACCAAGAGGGTTGTGCCCCACACCACTTGTGTTTGTTTGCAGATAACACTTGCAGAGCATTTTTCCACCAAGGCAGACAAAATGTTTGTACTTCCCTCCCATCCCAGGGAACCTTTACCCCACCCTCCAGCTCAGCTGAATCCAGAAAGCAGCTGGGTTTCTTTAACCTTTTTCATCTCAAGAAGGAGTGTTTGGGGCTGGAAAGTGCTCCCTACTCAGCTTTTTGAGTCGAGTTGTCACTTGCAGCAGCTGGGATCCTTCCCAGTGGCTGCAGAGCTCTGCAGCTGGGCAGGAGGGAAGGCACAGCTTTCACTGGGGAGCTCCAGGGAAAGCTCCTGCTCCTCCCAGCATGTGGCTCCCTGGCTCAGCAGGCAGCTGGGACCCCCAGCCCCCCCGTGGGGTGGGTGACACCTGTGTCCCCATAGCACCAGGCCAGCCACCTTCCAAGGCATCCAGCAGGCCCTGCCCCAGGGAGCTCCAGCTGTGGGGTGGAGGCTCTGCTCCAACACCAGCATCCCCCAGCACAGCTGGAACCCCGGGATGTGCCAATGGAGACAGCACTGAACCCTCCACCAGCACCACCACCCCGGGGACGCTGGCACAGATAGAGCAAGCCAGGAGAGCTGAAAAGATGACCAGGAAGGGCCTGGGCACTCTGCTGCTTGCATTTTGGAGACATTTCTGAGCAGCCATGCTCAGGTGAGCCTCTTCTGCCTAGAGCAGTTGACTCATTCCCACTGCAGGATGGGTTGAGCTTGGGGGTTCCCTCACTGAAGAGCCACCTGCTCCATGCCTGCCTCCCCATCCCACCAGGCTGAGAGTGCAGCATCAACCCCTCTCCCTCAGCAGGAGACAGTCCTGCTCACAGTTCTCACATCTTTGAACGTCCAGCTGCTCATCAATGAGGGCCTTGGGAAAACATCCCCTTCCCAAAACACTCTGCAGCCAGGCTCTCCAGGCAGTGTTTTCACACAGGAACAGCCCTGAAGCAGCAGAGGAATGGGGGCCTGCCCAGACAAGAAGGGGATGGAGATTTTCAGCATCAAAGATTAAGAGCCTTAAAATAGGGAGGGGAAAATTCAAGCACAGCATTAAGGGCAAAGTACTCACAAGCAAGAGGTCAGTCAGGCAATATTTATCCAGAGAGATGCACCACCAGAGGCGTGAGCACAAACAAGATGTGACACCTGGAGAAGGAGGGATGAGGGGCTCCAGTGCTGGTGTGAAAATCAGGGTTGTGCCTGAGGGAATGTGTGGCAGCACCAGGGATGCTGTGGGTGCTGCACCCTGACACCCCAGGCATTCCTGCCCCACAAGCTGCAGATGTGGATTCACTGGAAATAATTACTGGCACCTTGGCATTTGTGTCCTGTGCAATCAAAGGGGAGACCAGTGTAACCACAGCCACATCCAGTGGGCAAATGCCCATCACATGAAGAATGGCCACAGCTCTGTGCCTTGGTGCCCCAGCAACACTGCTGGGACAGCCCATGTTTTGGATGGTAGATGGGATGTCACAGGCTGTGCTTAATGGCAGGGATCATTCCAGAGCAAATGCCCATAATTCTGTCCTGCAAACAGCAGCACAGGTCACCCCTTCAGTGATGCTGGCAGCCCAGAGCTCCTGTCAGCAGGATTGACTGTAATCCTGGGAGGAAATGCTTCAGAAGTCAACTTAAACCAACTTACACCAGGGCTTTGCCATCGCTCTGCAATTACACTCAGAGGATCTAAACCATTTGCACTGAAGAACTTGCATATTTTGCAAGAACAACAGTGGCTAGTTAAGCAGAAATTTGCTCTGACTCCTGAGTTTCTATTTGTTACCTGCAGAACAGTCCCTCAGAATTTATTCCAATGCATTGGCTATTCCTCACCCATGGCCTGCTTTGAGCTGCTCCTCAAACCATGTGGTCTGCCCTCTAAATTACCTATGCTTCTTCTGACTCCTTAATTAACTCCACATCCCATAATTAGATGCAATGCAGGGACACATCACACAAACATTGTACAGCTGCACATTCACACACACTCCTCCAGCCAACAAGACATGACTGCAAGAGGAACCCTGGGGTGTGAAGGCTCCTGCTTCCAACCCAACCCAGGGACCTCCAGCCCCTGGAGGCAGCCCAGGAAATGGAAATGCTGCCTCTGCAGCAGCAGCAGCATTGGCCACCCCGGGGAGACCCCACAGGCACAGGGAATGGGGTGCAAGGGAAACATGGTGCAGCCTCCAGTTCCCCCAGACTCACCCAGCGGCAGAAGGACAAGTGGAGGAAGCCTCTGCTCATCATCTTTTGTATAGGACAACATTGCTCCTCGAAACACAGACTGCCTCTCTGTGAGTGCAGTCTGCATAGGAAGCAGAATTCCAGTTGGATGTAGGGAGCAGTCCTTCACGGTGAGAGTGGTCCAGTGCTGGGGCAAGGGCCATAGACTCTCCATCCTGGAAAATATTCACTGCTCACCTGGAAAAAGCCTGGGACAACCTGATCCAGCTGTAAAGTCAGATGTGACTTCAAAGCCAACCCCCCTTTGGGTGAGAGAATACATTTCACGTGGGATTCAGGCCACCACTTGCAAGCAAGCAGCCTCTGCAGGTGGTGGGTGCTCCAAAGGCACCAGCCCCTCCATCATCATCATGGCTTGGGAGGGGGTCTGTGTACAGATAATTGATGCATTTTTAACTTGCAAATGCGACACAAACTTCCCTCAGGAACATCTAATTCACATTTTAAGTAACAAAAGGGCTCAAATCCCTTTCTTGCCTATTTAGTCATGCTGCATTTGGTAGAAGCGAGATGAAATGCTCAGCTCAGGGAAGATCAGAGAGAAATTGTATGATTTCCACATTATAGGATAATTCCACGGCTGACTTACCCAAATGTGTGAGATGAGACTCCACACTCAGACAACGTTCACCATGCTGAGCTCAATTCTGGATCTCTGAGTCGAAGGAGAAGGGAGCGAGTAGGGGGAGCAGGATTAGCAGGAGAATAACAGATGGGGTCCTGGAGCATCAGAGCAGAAAAGAGAGCAGGGGAAGGCACTGGATGCAGGAGACTGGCTGCAGCACCAGCTGAGGGAAATGTTTCAGGGGAACAGGAGGGACCCAGCCACGTCTCGACCCTTCTGAGGTGAGCTCACACCCATGGAGTGCCCTCACATCCCTCCACACACACCAGCTCTGCTCCCCTCCACCCCCAGCTGCTGTCAGAGGGTGCCTGGCTCTGAGCATCACCCTCCACACAGGCAGGAGCTGGCAGAGGGAGGGCAGCCACCAGCCACCTCCCCTGGCAGCCACTCCTGTGTCTCACATTATGTATTTTTAAGTCTCCAGGCCTCTGAGGCAGCTGCTGTCACTGCCCCAGTCACAACCTCCTAACCAGGCACTCAAGGGCTTTACCTGCTTCGTGGGGTCTGGATCCTTCCCACCCCTTTCCTTTTGTTCATCAAACCAAGTTTTAACTTGGAGCAGAGCATCTTTGCAGAACAGAAGGCTCAAATGCTTCATCTTGACAAAGCTGAAACCAAGCCTTTGTTTTGCCAAAAATACCCCTTTCACTTTTCATTTTGTCCCACTAGTCACAGATTAAATACACATTAACAAATATTGTCACTCATCCCAGAAGTACATTTTTTTGGAAAGCAAAGTATTTATTACAAAGACATTATCCAGCTCCCCCAGTCCACTGTGAGTACCTGGAGAGGGAGCAGGAGCCTCTCACAGCCCCTGGCTCACCCTGAGCACAGATCTGCCTGTTCATCCAGGCAGGAGCAGCCCCACAAAGCTCCCCCAGCACGTCCCTGTCACTGCTGTTTATCTCACCGCTGTTGCAGGCTGGGTGCATGTTTGTTCCAGCTGTGCCCCCGTGGCTCCCAGCTGTGGTCACCTCCCATATCCCCCACCTGCCAGACCTGAGGCTGCCCTGGGGAGCCAGATGTCCAGCCCAGCCCAGCCCAGCCCAGCCCTCCGGGAGGCACTTTCTGCTGCTGAAGGCCCCAGGAGCGCCTGGCTGTGTGGCACAGAGACCACAGGCAGAGGGTTTGGTCCCACAGAAAAGCAGCTCACGGGGCTCCCAGGCAGGAGCAGAGTCCCTGCTGCTGCCCACCCACCTCCAGAGCCTCACACAGGGGACACCTGCAGCCACTTCTCTTGCAGCCCAGAGCCCAGGGAATTATCAACTCGGAAGCTCTCCAGCAACGCATAACAACTCGACCTGTTGCACTTGTTGGGGTGTATCATTGCCCTGCTAATTGAGTTGGATGGGAATTTCAAGAGGACTTTACAGCATTTTCCTGAAGTGCTGTTATGTTTCAGTCTTCCTCATTCCGTGTGTTGCTGATGGCAGAGGAGGGGTGGGAGAGAGACCTCCCCTCATCCTCGGGTTTGGAGTGGTGGATAATATCCAGGGAGATGGTTCCTTTCTGAGCCATCTCTCTCTCTCTGAGAGCCAATTCCTGTTGGAGGAGCACTGCTGTGGGAATTGCCTCCTGTCAAACTGCAATAATCCCCCCTTTGTGTGTGTGCACAGGGATTTCCAGCTGTGTCAGACACCAAGACCGGCCTCAGTCACATCATGGAGCCAGAGGATGTGACAAAGAGCTCACAGCAGTGTCCTTCCTCCCCCCAAATCGTTTCACCTCCAGGAGAAATCCACCCTTCCGTGGCATTCAGGTGCAGGCAGGGAGCCCCGGCTGTGACCAGAGAGCCCAGATCCCCATCTCCACGAGCCAGGGGCTGTGGGAAGCCACAGCATAAAGGGGCCTTTGTGGGGGTGGCACCGCTCCCACCGTGCCAGCACGGCTGGGATGTGCTGCCTGGCACCTGCAGGGTTGGCTCTCAGCGAGGGGCATCCCCTGGGGAAGAGGCAGAGGGCTTCTGGAAAGCTGCTCTGTGACAGAGTCTGTGCAAACTCTGCATTCTCTTGTTGTTTAAACTCTTGATGGTGCACTCAGGCTAAAAAGAATAAATAGAGTCACTGGATTTGTGCACAAACCCCTCCAGGGCCTCAGCCCAGCCCCCAGGAGTCACTTGGGCTCAGCTGCACAGGGTTTCACTGGCCAAAGCTCTCAGCAGCCCCTGATGTGCCAGTGAAGCCAATGGGACCAACGAGGAGAGGGGGAATGGTGTCACTGGGATACCCATAAGCAGAAACCGGGCTGAGAAGCTGCTTAAACAGGTCCTGCTCAGAGGAACCCGTGCTTTGCTTTAGGGCAAGTCTCCTCTCTGGTCCACAGCAGCCCAGTCCCACCTCGGGCTTTATCCCTGTGTCACCCCTGGAGGCTCCTCTGGAAACACAACAGCCTCGTGTGAATTCTGGCAACCATGGAGAACAGGGAAGCTTAAAAACAACTCCAGGTCCTTCCTGGAGGGAGGTTTCCTCTGTGGCCATGGCAAGGTGGGGGCTGGCACACCCAGCTAAGCCTTCGTGGAGGAAAGCAGCTGCAGCCTGGGTGCAGCCTGGCCCAGGCTTTGCTGCTCAATCCCTCCTGCTGACTCTGCTTTCCTCTTAAATATGGTGACGCTTGGGGTCTCTCCAGCTGTCAGCACCGATCCTGGATTTGCACTGCCCACCCCACCCACACGCCAGGCACCTGCAGAGCAGTGGGAGCATCCCCTGCCCGGGCAGCAGCTGGTCCTGCAGCCCTGCCCACCCTCGGCTGCTGGGCCTGGCAACGGTGCCAAGCTGATGAGATGCAGCGTGACGTCTGCTCACCATCCACACCAGCTCCCAGACGTGGGGGGAGAGACACTTTTCTTCTCACATCAGGAGCAGTGGCAGCAGAACACGTAATCCACGCTGGCAACAGATTCTCCATTTCGTGTTTGAATGATGCTGCCACAAACATTTATTGTCACAAAAGAGGTTATTCAAACACGAGCAATTAGGCAACTATATTAGCATATTTTTCATTGTAATATTACAACAAAGGGTATATCCCTCCCAGTGAATGTATTTATAGGCTTTCAGAGCTAATATTTGTTTAAATGATTAATATGTTTTTCAAATACATGTGACAAGTGTGGCAGAAATATTTTTATCTCTGCAAACAATGTTCTGAAAGTCAAGAGCTCAGAGCCTCTGAGAGGGCTGTTTTCCAGGTTCAACTGAGTTTCTCAAGATACACAAGTTACATTTTTAGCATCATGAATTCCAGGAGAATGTCTTTCTGCAAGGGATGTTTAGAAACCAGCTGAGGCTGCAAGGCCCCCACCCCAGCCAGGACCCACCTCTGCAGCACCTTCCAAAGAGTCCCTGGATCCTCCCTGCAGCCAAGTCATCCTCCCCATCCAAAGGGTGTCCCATGCTCTTACTGAGGAAATCCCAAGGGATGGATGGTTGGAAGCAAGGCTGGGGCAGAAGGTGTGTCAGCTTTTTAACCAACACTTCCCTTTACTGGACACCTTCACACAAAGGGCTGTGGGATCTTGGTCACAATTCTCACGTGTGAGTGGCAGGAGCCAACTTCCTACAGCTGATCTGTAAACTCCCTTGCTCTGGCTTTTCTTGTGAAAGAAGCAAAGGCACAGAGAGAATTCAATTCAAAAAGGTCAATGTTTGTGTGTCTGGAGCTGAGGGGCTCTGACTGGGGGGAACAGAGCTGGGGGTGATGGTGCTGAGCCCCTGGACCATCAGAGGCCCCCTCGCTGCCCTGCCCAGAGGGGTGAGCTGGTCCCCTCCACCCAAACCACATCTGCAGCTGAGGTTTCCCTCTATTTAGTTTCTGTTAAAATGGGTCAGACCCTTTTCTCAGGGTTCAGGTGAGAAGGGGCATGGCTGGGACAGCTCACTGTGAAGTGCTGCTGCTCATTGAATACCCAGCACAAAATGTGAGGGTGAGTAAAATTCCAAACCCCAGCAGGTCCCAGAGCAGTTCCCTGGTGGTGCTATTGCTGTGGTCACCTGCCTGTCCCATCACCCCCATCTCACTGGGCTGAAACCCCCTGTTTTTGGGGACAGGAAAGCTGTGGCAGGACCCAGGTGGGACAGCAGCATCGTGTACCTGCAGTGTCCTTTCAGACATTAAAGGCCACAGGGTTTTCCCCACTGACAGCCCTCGTGCCCTCAGCAGCTTTCTGGAGCTGGAGGAATAAAGTGACATCAACAGAGGAGTGTGAGATGTGTGTGATCAATGCCACAATGAAATCTCAACCTCAGATTTTCTGCCCATTCGAGTCTCCCCCCTCCCTCCCTTTTCAATGACAACTGGGCTGTTATTTCCATTGTAATAACCATCCTCTGCAGGGGGAGTGGGCTGCAGGCTCCAGCCTCGTGTCTCTGGGAAGGTGCCATGGGCTGGGAGCTGAGCCCCACACCAGGGGCTGAACTGCTGCAACGGGCAGGGAGGAGAAACTGGGGCAAACACTGGGGCCAGGGTCCCCCAGCCTGGACACTGCTGGTGATGTGTCTGTCCCACACCCAAAACAAACCCTGCTATGGGCAAACGTTTCCTCTGCTCTGAACCACAGGGCTCCAGCTCGGACCCTGAGCTCCCACCAGGTCCTCCTGACACCCAGGGCCAGGGCAGGTCCGGCAGGTCCAGCCAGGACTGACCTCCAGTGCCATGAAGCCTCTTGGTCCCAGCAGCTTCCCAGCCTCTGCACCAAGGGCTGACACTGAGCTCAGCAACACTGGTGGCACCGGGGACACTGCTCCGTCCTTCCCAGCCTGCAGCTCCTGGCATCGGCATCTCTGCAATTCAGAGAAGAGCTCCAAGGACTTTCCAGCCAGGGGTGTTCTCACAGCATCCTCTGAGACCCCTCTGAGCCACGAGAATGGCCTTAGTGCCAGAAATGCCCTGGCTTGAGCAGGTCCCGGGGGGACAAAGCTCTGGCAGAGCAATTCGTTCTTCCATAAAGAGGAACCTCCTGGCAGCAGCAAGCTGAGGCATGAGGTGGTGGCTGCTCCATCCCTGGAAGCGTCCAAGGCCAGGTTGGACAGGCCTTGGAACAACCTGGGGTAGTGGAAGGTGTCCTTGGCCGTGGCAGCAGGTGAAATGAGATGAGCTCTAAGGTTCCTTCCAACCCAAACCATTCTGGGATTTTATATCAGCGTTGGTGAGTGGCTCCTGTGCCCACCCCTTCCAGCCCTCCCCAGCCTCCCAGAGCTCCCAGAGCTCCCCTTGCAGCAATGAACTGCAGACCTTGGAGAAATCTGGACATAAGTGACACCTTGCAGCCACTCTGGAAATGTGGTTTTCCACCATTGCTGTTATTGCAGCGAGAGGAAACCTACAGACAAATCCATGGATTCTTCTGAAAAGTCTCCAAACACAGCTTAGAAATGCATGGCTTTGCTCAAGATCACCCTGTTTGTGTTGGTATGAGGCCAAAATCCATGAAAAATAGCATGCATGCCAAAAAAAATCAATTTTATATCATAAATACAGATCATTTGGATGTTTCTCGCCAAAAACAATGCAAACATATACATCCTTCATGATTCTTATCAGAGCACAGCTGAATCTTTAATACACTCCACTGACAGGCTACTAAAATGCAAGAACACTGTTCAATGGTTGAAGTTTCCCCATTTCCATCCCCTGCAACAGCTTTTCATGGTCAGAACTGTGAAACTCAGGTTAAAGCAAAAATTAATAAACCTAAATTCAAAGATTCTTTTATGTAAACCCCTATTTTTAACAAAGAAGCATCAGAGCTGGAGCAAAAAATAAATAGACTTGACAGCACCAGAATTGCTTTATTTTGTTGCAGAAATGTTCACCAAGGAGTAGCTTCTCTGAGCTCTCAATGATCTCAGGTGTTCCAGGTCCAGGAGTGTGTTGGGGCACTCAGCAGCACCAGGCACCGTTTTCTGGAACACAAACATGTTGCTGCAAATAGTTTAAATTCTCCATTACAAACCTAGGTGGAATAAATAAAATATTCCATCTGCCTAATGTGACATGCAGATCAGACCCCTGTGGGCAATCCTGGAGTTTGCAAAGGTGCATATGGGATGCTCCAGCAAATTTAATAAATGTAAAAGAGGTTGTTTTATTTTTTAAAATAACCTTTATGTTATCCTTGCTGTAAATTATGTAAGAGGATGCTATTGGAGATGTGACACACATGCTGCACACTCACAGAGGAAAGGCAGCACTCAGCCTGGCAGCATCATGCCAGGCACTGTGAGAGCCCAGCTCAGCCTGAGCTGGGCAGGATGGGGCAGCAGGGGTGGGATGGGGGCATAAGAAGCAGGATGGGTGCTCTGGACACCCAGCACAGCATGGGCTGTACATCCCCACCTGCCCTTGAGCAGACACCTTGCTGATGTTTGTGGCAGGGGCACAGCCCCCAAGGATGGCCAAGCTGCTCCCTGAGGCCCCTCAGAAGCTGCAGCAATTCCTTTCCTCCAGTGAAATGTCCCTGGAGCTGCTGTTCACACTCAGCTTTGCTCCCCAGGAGTGCACCCCACTCCGTCCCCCTCTGGAGGTGGCTGATCCCTGGTATCAGGCTGTTCATACAGTCACTGGAGCTTCACATGCAGATAGAGGCTGTGGCATGTGGACCCCACACTGCTGTCTCCCCCACACCACTGTCCCCCACCAGTGACCCATGGGCAGCTCCTCCTGTGCAAGCAGAGCTGCTTGAACCCAGCTCTGCAGAATCTGAGGGGTTTTTCCTCCTTTTTTAAATCATCACTAATAGTGGAGAGGCTGCGTTTCACAGCAAAGTTTTCAGGAACTATCAGGGAGCAGAGAACTGCTGGTGGTGCTGCCTAATGAAGTGTGTTTGAAATATTGAAGTATATGATAAACCATTATGTAAATTAAATTCATTGATAGCTCTGCTATGAAATCGCTCTGGTAGCAGAATAGTAGATAAACATGGAGCTTAGAAGATGTCATTTATTCATCTTTAAAATGGTTCCAAGTTTTTAGTGATTCATTGTCATTCAGCAGAAAACAAAGAGAACATTCATTTCACAACTAAACTCAAAGACAGGCTCTGGTATTCTGCAAACACCCATGCCAGGCCGAGGTGTTCCAAGTGCTTAGACTCTTCCAGACTAGATCCTTCTCCTCTACAGATCCTGCTTTTTCCAGCTGCAAAGGAAAATTCACCCCAGGACTGAACAAGCCCAGGAGGACTCAAGGAGCATAAACAGCAAGACCAAGGGTTCTGGATGCTCCCCAGCAAGGGAAGTGGCATTTGCTATTCTCTCTCCTCCATCACCCAGTGCTCCACAGCCCTCCCAGCACAGACCATGCAGCCTTGGGGCTTGGTTGACTTTTCCTCACATGCAGGCTCGTGGGGAAGGCTGGGCCAGCCCCTTCCCCTGTGGCCGTGGCAGTTTGTACATTCATCACCTCTAGCACCACCTGACTTGCAGGTAAAGGTGATCCTGCAGGGCTCTGCTGCAAAGCAACAGCTTGGGGCATGGAGCAGGGACCCTGGGGAGAGCTGCTGCAGACACGAGCAGGACATCACTGTCCTGACCATCCCCACAGCACCATCAGCCAGCAGGGCACAGCTGCCCCTGCCACAGGAGTGGGGCAGGGTTGGCACCCCCAGCACGGGTGGGAGCAGGGGGTGTGAGGGGTTAATGCTCCCACAGCCGCCAGCCAAGCTTGCTGGGAAGGAGACAACCCGCTGCTCTGAAACTAATTTTACAGCTTAACTCCTATCGAATATCCTGGGCCCCCCTCAAAAACGCTCTTTGAGAGGAGTGCTCCCAGCCCGTTGGAAAAGCCATGGCGTGTTTTGATTGGCAAGGTTTCCTCCAGACAGTGGGAGTTATAAATGAACATCTCAGCAGGGCCTGGAAAAGTCCAGCTCATTCTGCCAGCCTGAGACAGTGTGAGTGCCTCTGCACGGGGTCTGTCCCTCGCTGGAGCCCCTCCATCCCATTACATAAGCCCCGAACAGGACATTACTGCATGTGTGTGAACAACTCATGTTACAGGAACAGCAGCTCCTATTCACCAGGAAAATTGCTGTAGCTCTCAAAAGGCCCCTTTTCTCGCAGCCTTTCTGCCTGAGGAGCCAAGGGAGCTGCCATTTACACGGGCAGGGACAAAGCACAGCTCAAAGTGCAGCTCGAGCCTCTGCTCCTCACTGGAAACCTTGTGCAGAGGTGGAGCTGCAGGGTGCAGACCCAGGGGGTCCTGCCTGACCACACAGCCCCTGCTCCAGGCTGCACAGCCTGGCATGAGCCCCAGGAGCAGCTGGCCCCTCCACCAAGAGCAATATCAGGGCTGTCTGCCAATCCATGCCACCCTTCCATGCCAGCCCCACAGCCCTGTGGACAGCCCGGAGGTCACTCCCAAGGACATCCAGCTGCTGGGCAGATTTGCAGGGTGAGCCCTCTGGGTGGGGGCTGTGCTGAGTGCTGGGTGTCCTGTAATGGATGAGGACCCCCCCCACCAGTGCCCTGCCTCCCGCTGCCTCGGGAACACCCACGGGGGCAGGGACAGAGCCTGTGCAGAGGTGTGCTCCTCACTTCTGCCAGGACCAGGTGCCCTGGCTCACAGGGATGGGCACCTGGCCCCCAGGGCAGGCAGGACACTGCATTGGGTCTGCATTGCCAGGGACCATGAAATACCCTCAGTCCCATCCCCTGCTGCCTGAGCAAGCCCGGGGGTGGGCAGCTGCCCCTGCCCACTCTGCCCCAGCTGGTCTGACTGTGCTGGTGTTTTGTCAGAGCTCTGCTGATGTGCAGTGCGAGCAGGGATGGTCTGGTGACAGACTGCAGCCCTATGTCACCAAGCTTCACTGCTCTGTGATGTGTGATTGCAATACCTCCCCTGCACCACGGGCCCAGCAGGTGCCCTTCTCTGGGCATTCCATTCTCCAGCTCTCCAGTTTTGTCCCTTCTCCAGAAGATAAAGGCTGTGTTTACAGTGCAGGGGCTGGGAAGTTCCCTGGTCACTCCATCACTGGGCAGCCACTTCCCCTGCAGCAGCACGAGCCCCTCTGCATGATGAGCAGGTTGGCCCATCCCTCAGGCTGTGACCTCTCCCCACAATTTAAAAGTCACCACGGCTTTATTGATCCTGCTTCCCCTTCCCTTCCACAGAGGACAGAGGTATGCTTTAAAGAGGCCATCTCTGTTGTAAGACAAGTTTTCCCCAAGTCCCACACCCAGAGCCGATCCATCCTACATCATCCCCTGCCGCTTCCCACGTGCTGTGTGTGTCTGTCAGCTCAGTGCTGGACCCAATCTGCCCCATGGCAGGTGACTGCACACTCTGCGAAGCAGAGGCAGTCAGAACCTGTTCATCTGTACAAACTGAGGTGTTCTCATCCTTGGCTGCTGCAGCCCCTTCTATCCTTGTCCCCAGGACCACTCCAGCTCCTCAGCTCTCCCTTCAGGGTCACTGCTCCCTGCCAGCCCCAGTAACCACAGCACAAACCCCTCTGAGGCAAAACAGCTCTGGGGCTCCGGGGCACACGGAGTGAATCTGCAGCTGCTTTAGAGGGGAGCTGAAAATGTATCTCTCTACCTGGATTTCAGGTTAAATTCAGGTTGAATGGTTCACTGTGAAGGGTCCCCGGCTCCTGGTGTCAGTGCAGAGCAAACAGAAAGGGCTGGTGCCGTGAAGTAACAATTCAATTACTTGTTGGGGATGCTGGGGAGAGCTCTGCTCATTCTAATGCTGTGGAGTAACTCATTTCATGCTGGAATTGCAAAGCACTCAGTAGTCCCACACACACATGGCCCCTGGAGAGCCTTTTCCAATTAATGATCATTAACATTCACTGCTTCAATAAGTAAAATGATTTCTGCATCTTCAAAGAGGGCTGGCTCCTCTTGCAAGGCAGGCAGCCTGCCCCAGGCCCTGGCACTGCAGCAGCCACGTGAGTCCATGGGGCACGTGCCAGGGCAAACACCTGCCCACAGCGTGCTGTGGCAGTGGGGAACCCACCAGTGTCCCTCCATTTCATCTCCACATGCTCTTGTGTTTATCCTTTCCCTCCTCAATATCATTCCTGCAGTGAGAAATTTCGGCCAAGCAGATTATCACACTGTGAATAGCTGGATTTGGGAAGGATCCCCTTGAGCAGTGGCAGGTTTGGAAACTGCACCATCGTTTGTAAGAGGATTTGCTGCTCAATAATTTTACTCACAATTAGCTTGCCTTTGTAGCATGCAGCAGAAACTGAGGACTGGCACAAGAACCAACCCTGTATGTTTACTTTGTGGGAAAATTTTATTGTGCATCCGTTGGCATCCAGATTTTGAAAGTTCATCCAATGTTAATCACGTGTCCACTTATATTTGTGTATGACCTGTTGTTCATCTGCTGTTGGCACTCAGATATCAAATTGCACTTCTAACTTTAGGTGATGGAGTTTGCCAGGTGTATTTTTGCAAACGGATTTTTGTCCTGTCTTTTGGAGGCTGGGAGGGTCACACACACACACACACACACCCCTCAGCCAGCCCCAGGAACATACCTTGGGTATCTCCACCAAAAGAAGCTGGAGTTTGATTGGAATCTGGGGTAGATTCATAGAGACCTGGAGTAAACAGAAAGCCCAAGGGACCACCAGCTTCCTGTGATGCTTATCTGCAATGACCTTCCAAAGCCCCCCCTGTCTCGCTGCTCTCCTCCTGCTGAAGATGGATGTCCCACGGCCTCAGCTGCCTGCAGCCATGCAGTCAGGCTGTCTCGGGTCAGATGCCCAGCAGGCTGAGACAGAGCAAGGCCACCAGTAGCCTGTCCACCAACACCAGACCTGGAGCACCAGCTGTGAACTCACCACAGACTTCCAAAAAAACAACTTCCCTGTTCAGTAGATAGGTTTTTTCCCCCCACTGGAGTCAATTTTGTCTTTGAAGCTGCAAAGAAATTTGGTATCATCTGAGTGCCTTGTCCTGACCCATCAGTCCAGGAGCAGCACCAGTCTGGGGCCGGGGGGGCCAACAGGGATCTCATGCTCCACGCTCACATCAGGGCTGCAGGAACAAGGGACACAGCAACAAAGAGCTTGTGAGGTCAGGCCCAGTGCCAGCAGGCTGGGCTGTGGGGCTCAGGGCAGGGGATGCCTCCCAGCATGCTTTGTCCATGAGCAGCACTCATGCCAAGCACCACAGCAAGCTGGGAATAGGTCATTCACGCTTCAGCTGAGATCTCAGTCGCATTATATCACTTACAGCTAATTAGCAGGCTCTGGGCACACTGCAGCAAGAGGCTGTTTCTTGCAGAAATGGTAACTCAGGGCAGCCCTGAGCGTAGCATTCACTGGGTTCTGCAGCAGCAGAGCTCACACTCACCTTGCTCCCTCCCTGCTCAGCACTGACCTCAACAGGGTTTGGGCATGAACCTCCCAGAGCAGGCTAAACTCAACAAGGGACAGGTTATGCTGCAAGGCTGCAGAAAACCATTGCCAGAAGAAAGTCTGCACTGATCTTCAGAGGCAAAGTCCCTGCTCTCCCTCACACAGTTGGGTTCCTCGGGACTCACAGGTGTCCAGGCAGCAGCAGGAGCAAAGGCAGCCTCTGCCCTCTCCATCACTCACTTCCATCACTGTCTCCAAATGCCACCAAGGGGCTGCCCAGTGAAGCCACAGTGCTCCAGGGACAGCAGCCAGGCCTGGTGACGCAGAGCAGTCCCCGTGGCTGTGCTGTACTGCCGGGGCCACGTGGAAACATATTGCACAGCCACGCTCCTTGGCAGTGCCCTGAACTCCCCCGCCAGCACACGGGGTCTGGGCGAGCCTCTCCTGACCTTCCGAGTGCCCAGGGCACACCAGGAGGGTCTGCAATGCAGAGGGCAGATGGAAGCAGAGCAGGACCCTGCTGGTCACCCACCTGCTGACCCTGGGAGGGCAGGGCTGCAGCTGCAGGAACAGAGCCTGGATGCACAGCGAGCTGTGGAAGCCACAGGAAGAGCCAAGGCTTCCCCCAGCAGCAGCTCCCACTGCCTGGCTTGGCACTGCTCTGTCCCCACTGTGAGGCCATCCCTGGCACGAGGCCAGAGAAAGGATCTTCCAGTTAATGGAGGAACTGGTGCAGACAGGGCAAGGCTGCATCCCACAGGAACAGGAGCAAGGCAGGGATGGGGCGGAATTCCTCCGGTGGAGGATGGGCAGCTCCAGGCTGATTAAAGCCTGGGGAAATGATAAATGCTCTGGGCAGAGCAGGTCCCCCTGAGCTGGCAGGTGGCAGAGGTGCCTGAGGGGCAGACCCTGGTGGGGACACAGCACTCACAGCCACTGACCCAGAGGGTCCCAGACCCCGTACACAGGGATCTCTGTCCTCGCACTGGGCTCTGGGAAAAGCCAAAGAAATAAGCAAAAAAGCAATTTTTGAGGCTATTTTGAGTGCTAGTGGATTATACTGTAATGCAGCCCAAGTGCCAAAATACACTATACTTGGGGGTATGTAAACTAATTCCTAAAAAATTCTTAGGACTTTATTCCACTGTTCTGTCCCTCAGTCTGACACAGAGCCAAGCCCTGCTCAGCCCAAGCACCACCACAGCCTATTAGAGATTTTGCTCTAAGCAGCTTGAGAGTGTTTATTTGGTGTGCAAAGAAGATTGGAGCTGGGAAAAGCACAAAAAGGATTATTCTGTTTATCACTCAGCTTTCCCTGGCCAATCTCTATTCATGGAAAAAGTCATTTACTCGGGTTATCCACAGGCTTTGCTCGCCAGAAAGTGTTGAAAGTCCTGAAAATTAGAGAGATGCAGAAAGGATTGGCAAAATGTAAGGCACTTAGGGGCCTCTGACACCCAGAAATACACCAGCCCAACACAAGGCTTTTTCAATCCCAAGTTTCCCTACTGCTAATAAGAAACTGCCCAAGTCCCAGCACGTGCCTGTTAAACCCCTCCATAGGCCAAGCAATAATTAAATGGATTGTCACATCTGGGAGGTTGGTTTTTGAGAAGAAGATTAGAAACCAAAATATCAGTTTGAGATAATGAGTTTTTCATTAATTCTTTTCTTTAGTTTTTTGGTTTTTGTATGATCCCCAAATGCCATTTGATTTCATTTCTATTGCAGCAAACACAAACCTGGAATCCATTGGGGTTGTGCAATAACTACAGACAGGGAAAAAAGGATGAGACAAGCAGGAGGGAGCAGCCCCCACTCTCAGGCCATTCCAGCCCTTGCTCCTGGCCCCAGGACATGGCATCACCTCAGAGCTCGGTGCTGCCTCCAGCCCCACAGAAGTGGGAAAGACACGAAGATGTGCCACATGGTGTGGAATGCCTTGGGTTGACAGGTGAGGCTTTAAATCAGCACTGAAAATAAAACCCTGGAGTGAATTGTCCTCCGTTCCCCCTCCCCAAAAAGCAGACTCTCAGCAGAGGCTCTGAAGACAGACACCCCTCTGCAGGGCCCCCCAAACCCTGCCAGTCCCAAGGGCACCAGAGCTCCCCTTGTCCCTGCTGGCAGCACCCCCAGGGTGGCCTCCCCAGGAGCCCTCGTGCCCAGTGACAGGGGTGTGGGCTCCTTGGGTCCATCACTCACATCAGGGGAACCACTGGGTCGTGCCAAGGCCCCTCAGCCCAGTCCCACCAGTGCCCACTGGGAGCAGATCTGACCATGCACTGGGCTTGTCAACACAGCCACTGTGGGGAGACATGAGGAGCCAGGTGGGAGGGCCTGGGGGTCTGCTCTGCATGGGTGGGTTTCTCCAAGGAGGAACCCTAGAGTGAGTGTGTGAGTGTGTGAGAGTGTGCAGCACTCCCAGCTGAGCCAGGGGCAGCCCTGCAGCACAGGGTTGGTGTGTCACACCATGGTTGGGGTGTAGGGACTCCAGTGTGGGGCCTCACAGCCCCCAACCCCTCACTCCCCAGCTGGGGCTGGGCTGGGACTGGGGATGGGGCTGGGGCTGGGGCTGGGGATGGGGCTGGGACTGGGGATGGGACTGGGACTGGGACTGGGGATGGGGCTGGGACTGGGGCTGGGGATGGGGCTGGGACTGGGACTGGGGCTGGGGATGGGGCTGGGACTGGGATGGGGACTGGGACTGGGGCTGGGGCTGGGAC